>PVJN01012649.1:0-31731 GCA_004026805.1 Lasiurus borealis
TATTAAAGTGATGACACTCACCAATCAAACCATGGCCGACGCAGCATGAATGCAGATTCGCCCTAACGTCGTCTTTTTTTTTCTTCTGTGTGTGTGGGTCGGGGGAGGGAAAGCTTTAGGTGATCTACTCCAAAGGAGCAAATCAAAGGTAGAATGAAAACCTCCAACAGCCGAGCTCAGTGGATAGAGCGTCGGCCTGCGGACTGAAAGGTCCCAAGTTCGATTCCCGTCAAGGGCATGTATCTTGGTTGTGGGCACATCCCCAGTAGGAGGTGTGCAGGAGGCGGCTGATCGATGTCTTGCTCTCATCGATGTTTCTCACTCTCTATCCCTCTCACTTCTTCTCTGTAAAAAATCAATAAAATATTTAAAAAAAGAAAGAAAAGAAAAGGCACACCATGGGCGCCTGACGCTGGCCTCCCCAGCTTTCGATGGTCGAGCTCCCCTCACTCCATCATGTTTAGGAAAGGGAACTGGGGGGAACCACATCTTGGCAGGCTTCTGGCTGCTGTGACTTGATTCAGCTGGGGGCACGTGACTTTCGATGACCAATCAGAATGCAGTTCAGGATATTTGGAAGAACAACCCGGAAACAGTTTGAGTGTTTCCTCCAGGTCTTTCGCCAGAACAGGAGGTTTGGACCCTCCAGGCATCTTCCTGACACACGGAGAAGACACGGCACTGGAGCTGAAAGAGTTGAGAGCCGGAAAGAAACAAGTCGTGGGGGTGAAGCCAGTCTCGGAGCCCAGCTCCACCTGCAGGTGATGGAGGTTTTCTTTCTGGAAATGTCCTCTGACTCTTTAACCCAACTTGAATGGAGCTCCTGGCCCCTGGCCAGAGAGATTCCAAATGGACACAGAGCTCGAATTTCAACATAAAGGATGGGAATGGAGAAAATATTAATATCAACACCATTCCCCTTTATTTGAGCCGAAGCACTCGGCCCCTCTGTAATGTGTGCAGAAAGGATTTGCTGCAGAGAGAGAACAAGTATAAAAGTCTATGCAAAACACAAGCCGAAATCTCCTTCTATCCACGTCATTTTCTTGTAAAAAAATATCATCCTAAAATAATTCTAATGTCTCCCAATCCCAACATAAAATTAACATTTCCAAAGATACAATAGGATTATAGTATTTTTTTTCCCTTACAGGACAAAACATTTCATCAATGTAGACTTAATTTATAATCTTCTTAACTCTACTTACTTGATGAGTCTATCTAAAACTGCTAAATTTAAAAGGCACAAGCTTAATCCCAGCTTTGCCTCCGATGTCAGAGAGAAGAGTAGGTCTGGGCTGCCCGGCCGGTGTGGCTCAGTGGGTGAGCATCGACCTATGAACCAGGAGGAGGTCACGGTTGGATTCCCAGTCAGGAACATGCCCGGGGTGTGGGCTCGATCCCCGGGGTGGGGCGTGCAGGAAGCAGCTGATCAATGATTCTCTCCCATCACTGATGTTCCTCTCTGAAATTTATATATAATCTGTATATGTATATATAAAACATAATATATATAATGTTACATGTATATATATATTTTAAGAGCATGTCTGTCTTTAAGTCAGGTGGGGATAAATCTGTTTTCCCGGGCGGAGCAGGTAAAGCGTCTGTTTGTGACTGAGTCAGGGTATTTATTCCCTTCGTTAACCAGGTTGCTTGGCTTCTGTGATGAGCTCTCCTCGGCGATCCTCGGCGATGTACTCAGGCTGCTGCCTCAAGTGGGTAAGTGTTTGATAATTCCATGATCAGATGTTAATAAGTCACTTCTGGCTGCTTAGCTACTGCCTATATTTTAGAAAATAACATCCCGTTTCTCTGGCTGCAGATGGGATACGTACCCACTTTAAATGACTTAAAAATTACCCGAATGCAGGTCCAGAGCAGGAGAAAGAGCCCGCTATGTTCCACACACAAGACATCCATCACCCCAGCCTGCGGCTGTATTTCTCTCGCCAGAAGTTACTTGCTACCGAGATGCAGTTTATATAATGTGTGCCTTGTTTTTCTGTGTTTTTGTTTTTTTTTTTAATTTTTACTTATTAGATTTGAATGTTCCCTGATGATTATCATTTGCCAAAAGTGAAACTCAATGTTACTTTTGTTGGGAATTGATGCTGGGGGTACAGACCCACCCTAGGCACCTGCTGTGGCTTCAGCCAGATGTGGGGTGAGGACGGGCTCCCCCGAGTCCTCCAAAGGAAGTGGCCAAACCTGTCCCCTGAAAATAAGACCTAGTGCATCTTTGGCAACAAACATTAATATAATACCAGCTGGAGAAGGAATGCCTGTCTTAGTGCCTTACCTTGTGCCCGCATGTCCCCCCCCCCTTTTTTTTAAGGAGGACAATTAAAACACTGTGCCTGCCTTAAAAAAAAAAAAAAAAAAGACACTGTCTTATTTTCGGGGAAACAAGGTATGCAGGGCCCTTGTACAACTGGTTCTAGTCACACGACAGCCGCTCTATTCTTCTCCACCCTTTGCATCTGTTTGCCGACTACCTTTGCCTTTGTCAGCGAAGGGCCATCTTTAAGGCGGAAATAATTTCCCCCCGAATAAAACGCAGGCATGAAAAATAAACCTCTCAAAGCCACCGCCGGGGTTTTCCAAAAGGCCGTGCCGTCACCGTCCCCGCTTAAAGGCCGGGGCCGCAGAACAAAGGGCCTGCGGGCGTGTAGATAGGGAATTACCCCGTCAGAACCGGGCGCCTGATTCATCGCCCGCCATCATTCACGCTGAAATTGCCCGGTGGCGCCGGAGCTCCAAATTGGATTGGAGCAATAATAGGAGGCCTATGATGAGTAGACACTATGCATAAATGAAATAAATTAATAATCTACTTAACGCTGACGGGTTTAGAGCCTGTTTATGTCCCAATTTCAAAAAAATGTAGGTGTTCATCTCCCAAGGAACAGTGAATCACCGAGGCTGATGTCCTTTTCTAGAAGCCCCGAGGGCTGGGGCTGCGTTGCCAAGGAGAGCCTCCGGGAAGCCGGCGCTGGGGTCGGTGGAGACCTGCCGGGCTATGAGCGCGAACAGAGCGCAGAGCCTGGCATGGGACATTCAGGTGACAACTGATACAGGCAGGTAATCAGGTCACCAACCACCTTGGTAAAGGTGGAACGCAGAAAGTAGTCAGAGGAGTAGAAAGTAGTTCTGTGGGCTGAAGCTTTGAGACTTCCTACTGGGAAGAAAGCAGTGAAAATCCACAAAGAGCCCAGCCGGTGTGGCTCAGTGGTTGAGCCTCGGCCTATGAACCAGGAGGTGGTGCTTGGATTCCCAAAGCTTAGATCTCTAAGATGAGGGGCAAATTGTTATCTATGTGTCTATTTATTTATTGTTGATTCTCCTCAGAGGGTATTTTTTTTTCTATTGCTTTTCAGAGAGAGTAGGCGGGAGGAACAGAGAGGAAGAGAAGAGAAACAGAGACAGAGACACTCATAGAAGAGAGACACACCGGTTGGTTGCTTCCCATACGTGCTACGACCAGAGCAAGAGATTGAACCTGCAACCCAGGTACATGCCCTGGACCAGGAATCAAACCCAAGACCCTTAGGGGTGGGGCTCAGGATGTACCCCTGGGCCATGGCTAGGTGTAACTTTTGGAAAATGCACTCACTCCAATCTTTCTGAACACATAAAGGGAGGAACATTTCCTTTAAAAATCACCCTCTGCAGAAACCGGTTTGGCTCAGTGGATAGAGCGTCAGCCTGCGGACTGAAAGGTCTCAGGTTCGATTCCGGTCAAGGGGATATATCCTGGTTGCCCGCACATCCCCAGTAGGGGGCGTTCAGGAGCCGGCTGATCGATGTCTCTCATCAATGTTTCTAACTCTCTATCCCTCTCCTTTCCTGTCTGTAAAAAGTCAATAAAATATATTTTAAAATCACCCCCTGAGAAAGAAGCTCCCTCCAAAGACTATCACTGAATTCGCCTGCTTCCTTTTGGACAGGTAAGCCCGGCTTTCTCGGGCCTCCGTGCCACGTGAGCTATTTTCAGATAATACCTTTTCTGAGCTAATCTTCCCTGGAACCCTGCAATTTAGCTCTTACCGGCACCCTGAAATAGTTCTTTAATTTTAAGGATGGAGAAACCAAGCTTGTCCCTCCGTGGAGACACACAAGGTCAACCCATTAAGAGGACACAAATGACTAGCTTTTTCTCAGAAAACAATTTTTTTTTTTTTTTGCCCCAAACGAAATCCCAATTTCTATATCCCACCATTATCTTGTCAATCCTTTAATCCTTTCCATGGACTCTCTCGCCGTTTTCCATCTCGCTCTTAAGCTGCAGAGCCCGAACCCTGTCACCGAGAAGCTAATGACAGAGGAGGGATGAGACTCAGCAGGTTACCTTTCACACCGTGTCCCTGAAATCCCCATGGCCTGTGTGTCTCCGGTGTCTGCTGTCCTAGCGGAATAAGACTATAATTTTAATGCAGATTGGTAAAAAGCTCTGGCCTAACACCACCGCGGTGGACCTTGTACACTCCTCTCAAACTGTGTAGATTTTTCAAATAATCAATTTTTTAATAAGAAATCGTCTAAACAGTCTTTTGTTGTTGTTAATTCCCACCCAAGGGTTTTTTTAATTTTCTGCTGATTTTCAGAGACAGTGGAAGAGAGGGAGGGAGGGAGGGAGAGAGGGAGGGAGAGAAACATTGATGTGAGAGAGACACATCTATTGGTTGTCTCCGCATGTGCCTTGACTAAGGCTGGGGTCGAATCTGTAACCCAGGTACGTGCCCTTGATGAGGGGAATCAAACCCAGGAACCTTTGGTGTCCGGTCGAGGTTCTAACCACTGAACTTTATGCTCAATGAATTTGCACGGGTTCATTTTGTTGTTGTTGAATGTCTTCCTTCTGATCATCTCCTGCAATCCCTGGGATGCGCCCTATAACCCAGCTGTCTTATAGGACCCCAGGGGTCTGTCCCTCACCCCAGTACTTCCAAGTGCCCCGTGACAGATAAAAGCGCACATTAAGCGAAATACTTGAGCAGAAAGGGTAAGCCCTGATTATTTACAAATCAGTGGGTTTCAGAACGTGCTCGGGCCTCCGGTGAATTATACGGGATTAAACGGAACTGCGTGCTTTCCCCAGCAAGCGTACGCTGGCATGCAGAAGTGTTTTTTAATAAAAATCCAATCAACGTCTTTAAAACGCTGCTTTCAGCAGCAATTAAGCTTCGAAGAGGTTTAAGAAACAGTCAACCGTTTCCGAATATAGAGTGTAAGGGTCAGGACGCCACCCTAACTCACAGCCAGGGAAAGGGTTCGGAGGAGGAAAGGGGGTCGAAGGCATTGTGGTGCGCACTCAGCCATCACAGAACCGACGGGGGACGAGCCGGATGCGGAAGAAACAGCCATTTCCAGCCTCACGGAGACATGAGCCCCACCATGGAGATGGACCCTGGTTTACCTCTCCATCCCCTAAGCTAGGCACCCAGCCCACCCCCCCACCCCACCCCCCGCCAATTCCCACAACAAATCTACAAAATACTGAGGTCCCTTCACACCTTCACATGTGCTCACATTAGACTGTCCCATATCCCGTTGGAAAATAGTCATCTCGACTTTCTCCTCTCCCAGCTTCCTTCTTGCCACCTCGAGTGTGAATTCTGTCCAACATTTAGGAGGGAAGTGATGCCAACTTTATACGACTCTTCCCAACGAAAACTGAGAGGAAATGTTCCTCCCACACCACCCCCCGCCGCCCTACCTGATTTATGAGACCAGCACAACCCTCGTACCAAAACCTGATAAAGAAAAGAAAATTAGCCCAATTGCCACTCACAATCATAAATTCAAAATGCTTAAAGCAATACCGATGAGTAACATCTAACAGCAAATGAAACGACAATGCATCATGAACGTGTGGAGTGCATCCCTGGAACGCAAGGTTAATTCATCATTAGGAAATCAAGCAATGTATGTCACCGGTAAAAGGAGGGGGGGAAAAATTCTGCCATCATTCATCACCGGAGCGATGAAAACTTAGGATGTTTCCTCCATGTGATGAAAAGTGCTGAGAACAACCCTGTTATTTAGGTTTGTCCCGAAATAACAAATCAGACAAGGATATTTTCCCATACTGAGGGGCTACCATTGTACTAGAAATCCTCGCCACTGAAATAAAACAAGAAAAAGAAATAAAAGTGTCCAGAGTAGAGGTAAAAAATAAAATAAAACCTTTTTATATCTCTATGAAGTAATGACTTACATAGAAAACACAGAGGATTTCAAAAATATATACCAGAATCTGTGACCTTCACTAGGTCAAAGGCTATACTGTCAATAATCAACATTCAACCCTAGTTCTACATCTGACTGACGAACAGTGGGAAAATAAAACTTATCAGCAACAGGGGCACGTCGGAATGTCAGCGATCTGGGAATAAATGGGGTTCGAGCTCAGCACTGGAAACTGCCAGCTCTGTTGGCAGACACCAAGGGCGATCTACAGAAACGGAGAAATGAACCATGACATGGGTTAGAAGAGATCAAGTCTGCTCTCGCCCAAGCCAACAGATGCTTGACGTCAAGCCCAGTGAAAATCACCCCAGGATGGAATAAAACAGACCAGCTGCTCTAACATGTACCATGAACGACCAAAGCAATCCTACAAGGCAAGAACAGAGTTGAGAGATATGCACTGTTTAATTTCAAGACTGTGGAATCTATAACAGCGATTTTCTTTTTTTAAATATATTTTATTGATTTTTTTACAGAGAGGAAGGGAGAGAGATAGAAAGTCAGAAATATCGATGAGAGAGAGACATCGATCAGCCGCCTCCTGCACGCCCCACTGTGGAGATGTGCCTACAAGCAAGGTACATGCCCCCAACCAGAATCGAACCCGGGACCTTTCAGTCTGCAAGCCGACGCTCTATCCACTGAGCCAAACTGGTCTCAGCAATATAGCAAGATTTTCAACCTCTCTCACTTCACTGCACAGGAAGGAGTCACTCAGATTCTGCAGCATTCCAAAAATAGTTTGTTTTTTTTTGCTGGTGTGACAAAAATAAAAAAATAGGTATAATTTCAATTCACTGCAATGGACAGCCACTGTTTTGTTGGCCGTTGTCATTTTCTTCTTTTTTTACAATCTGAGGGAAAAGAGGTCAGTGCAATAGCTGTCTATTTAGTTCTAAAAGTTCTTGCGGCACACGGGTGGAAAATCACTGATCTAGAGTAGCGACGGTGTTCTCTTGGTGTTAAGTATAGAGACACAGACCAGCGGGACAGAAGGGAAAGTATGAAGATACCAACTGGCTGTTGACAAAGTTCCAAATCTTTTTTTTTTTTTTTTGGTGAGGAAAGGAGACTTTTCAAGGAATGTTGTTGGAAAATTTGAATATCTGTAAAAAAAATTTTTAAAAAGGAACATGGACCACGATTTTACACCTTATAAAAATTAAATGATGAGGAATCATTGACTTGATTATAAATTCTGGACTCATCAGACTTCTTGGAAATGCCTTCATCAGCCTTAAGGACACATTAAACCATAACCATAAAGGGTGTTTAAATGGGCAGATTAGACTTCATCAAAATACACAATGTAGAAGATGAAAATGCAAACTACCGGCTAGGAGAAAATATTTGCAATGTATACATCTGCCAAAGGACTTATATCCACAATGGACACTTTTAAAAATTCTATAAACCAATAATTTTTTTTAAATGAAGGGCACAGCTGCCTGAATAGACATTTCACAGCAGACAATGTACAACTAGTCAATAAGCAAATGAGAGATGTTCACCCCATCAGTCATCGGGCAAATGCGAATTAAAACCAGGATGAAATTCCGTTCCCTATCCTCTGACATGATTAGATTTAAAGGGACCGACACTGATGAATGGGCGGGAAGAAGCAGGTGGAGGGACTGAAGCTTCCGGCAATGGCTAGGTTGGGAGCATAAAGCAGCGCAGCGTCTTAGGATACTCGGTGGCAGTTATTTTACTTTATTTTATTTTTTTAAATATATATCTTTATTGATTTCAGAGAAAAGGGAAAAAGGATAGAGAGATAGAAATATCAATGATGAGAGAGAACCATCGATCGGCTGCCTCCTGCCTAAGCACCCTCATCTAGAAAATCAGATAGTAACAGTACCTACTAAGCACACGTCTGGTCAGAGCAAGAAGAACAGGTATAAAAAAATGTCACAGGCCGAAACCGGTTTTGCTCAGTGGATAGAGCGTCGGCCTGCGGACTGAAAGGTCCCGGGTTCGATTCTTGTCAAGGGCATGTATCCATCCTGGTTGCAGGCACATCCCCAGTAGGGGATGTGCAGGAGGCGGCTGAACCATGTCTCTCTCTCTCTCATCGATGTTTCTAACTTTCTATCCCTCTCCCTTCCTCTCTGTGAAAAAATCAATAAAATATATTTTTTTAAAAATGTCACAGAACAGCGCTGTGCATGCCACCCACTCAGTAAATCGCTGGTCTTAGAGGGTGTGCCACACCTCTCCCCACACAAGCAGAACGCTATTCTTATCTTTCGCTAGGTCAGTTCGTCATTGAAAGAGCCTTGTAGTTGTGAACCTATGAAACGGTAACATGTGCCTCTGTAAACATAGTGTGTGCCTCTACATGTCAATGTAAATGTGAGCGCTCATACCATTGCCCCAAACCCGCCCAGGTCGGTAAAAATCCCGTTTGCAGAAGCCATTTATCAAGTAAGCAGCCAGCCTGATAAATCCTACTGAATAGAAGCATCTGCCTAAAAATACTCCGTCACGTGACTGTGCTTCCCGCCAGGACGCACAGCCGAGCAGGACCTTATAATTTACACATTTGTGTCAAACACCGATGCGCAAGGAGATGTTTTCCTGGTCTCGGTGTGCTGCCAATCATAATGCACAACAGAAGCAGCTGGTCGTGGGCTGATCTATGGCGTTTTAGATAAAAAAGAGGGTAGGATGCTCAGCCGAGCTACTGTTCAATTATTGAGCGCTCTCCTTGAAGGGTAGAAGTCGATCGAATCGCTTCTTCCTTATGTGCGGTCTACACATCTAAGACACAGCAGCTGCTGCAGAAAGCTACCCGCTGATCCCTGCCACCCCGCTGAGCAAAAATGCCAGCTCAGGGGCACCGTGGCTTCACTGCATACAAAACACGATGATCTCTGCAGAACACGCCGAGGCATCTACGCCAAGGCCAAGTCAACGGATGAGGGAGTTGAGCAAGGTCTCGGAAGGCAAGGTCAAATGCCAAAGTTAATCGCGTTTCCGAGTGCTGGGGAAAACCAACTCCAGCTGCGTTTTTAAGCCGCACTGTATCAAGAACTCCTGAAACGAAAATGCTTGGACAGAAACTGGAAGTCACACGGGCTCAAGACGTGTGTACGGGAACTAGAAGAGATGGCTGAGCGTCGTTAGAGAACATCTAAGAACATGGATAGTTAGGCTCTGTTTACAGCTCAGAAGAGTCACTATTGTGAAGATGTCAAATCTCTCCAGTATGACTTGTAGATTAAACGTGCAATCAGCCACTTATCTGTGGGACTTTGTGTATACCTGGGCAAGCTGCAACTGGTCTACACTTCACAGTAACACGGAAAAGACCTGCTGAGACCAGGTGGGAAATGAGGAACCGAGTTGGAGGACTTGGTCCCTCTGGTTCAGAGACTTACTAGAAAGGTAATCAGTAAGTGAGAGGAAGAACAGACACCGTGTTCCACAGAACCAAAAGGGAAGTCCATGTGAGAAACGCTCACCTGTCCGAGTTCAAATAACGGACTTGGAGACAGGAAGTATGGCGAAAACGAGACCTCGGATGCGGTCTTTCAAGAGCAGTGCCTGGTTGAGCAGGCATGCTCAGAGCGCAACCACAGGCAATGTAACCCTAATCCATGAGAGTCCCTCCCCCACTTCCTCATTGGCCGAGTAGTATGGGGTTCACAGTCTTTCTTCCCTCCCCCCACCCTTACATCACATAGGTCAGTGGTTCTCAACCTTCCCAATGCCGTGACCCTTTAATACAGTTCCTCATGTTGTAGTGACCCCCAGCCATAAAATTATTTTCGTTGCTACTTCATAACTGTAATTTTGCTGCTGTTCATGAATCGTCATGTAAATATCTGTGGTTTCCCATAGTCTTAGGCGACCCTGCTGGTGGTTGAGAACCACAGGTTGAGAACCACTGTCTTATTGTCTCCCATTGGGTTACTTTATAAAATGGACTGAGCCTTTTCTCCTTGTCTTTGCCTGCCTTTGTCTAGTTGTGGTGGGCGGATCTTTCTGGAAAATGTGCTGCTGCTCATGTACACAGTTCTCTGTTCTTCCTCACCAACACAGCGCCGAGTTCTCCAAACGTGCAGAGGTAACACCCCCGCTCAACCACAGGTGCTGGAATCACTGAATACCCATAAATGGAGCCTTTAACCTTGAGCCTCACCTTCCAGGATAGACAAACACAGATTGGAAACAGACCGCAAACCAAAATACTATAGGTAAGACAATCTCCAAAGACAGCGCGGTAGAACACGTATCTGACTTCGGGTTAGGCAACTCTTTCTTAGAGTGGACACGTTCAGTGCCAATGACTGAGATGAAAAATGGTCAGCTGGACTTCATCAAAATTTAAAAAAAAATAGTTCTTTTTTTAAATATATTTTATTGATTTTCTACAGAGAGGAAGGGAGAAAGGACACGTATCTGACTTTGGGTTAGGCAACTCTTTCTTAGAGTGGACACGTTCAGTGCCAATGACCGAGATGAAAAATGGTCAGCTGGACTTCATCAAAATTAAAAAAAAAAAAACACACAAAAAACACAATAGTTCTTCTTCTTTTAAAAAATATATATTTTATTGATTTTCTACAGAGAGGAAGGGAGAGAGAAAGTCAGAAACATCGATGAGAGAGACATCGATCAGCCGCCTCCTGCACGCCCCACACTGCGGATGTGCCTGCAAGCTAGGTACATGCCCCTGATGGGAATCAAACCTGGGACCTTTCAGTCCGCAGGCCGACGATCTATCCACCGAGCCAAACCAGTCTCGGCAATAGTTCCTCTTTAGAAGGCATTCTTTAAGAAATGAAGTGACAAGCCACAAAACGGAAGAGGATATTTGCGAAAGGTACATGGTAAAGGACTCAGAACTCCAGAAGACAAACAACTAGACTTCCAAATATGGGCTGAAACTAGAACACAAACCACAAGGGACATCCAAGTGGGAAAGAAGCAGGTGGCCAGCAGGTGATAGTGGCATTCAGAAGAAAACCATAAGGTAACCCTGCCACATACCTGCCACGCTGATGGCAATTTTTGGAAGAATAGAGACGCCAAGAGCGGCTGAGACCACAGAGCTGCCGGGACTCTCGGAGCTGCTCATGGGACCGCAGAGTGGAGAGAGAGAGAAACACTGATGAGAGAGAAACTTCAATTGGCTGCCTCCACACGCCCCCTACCAGGGACTGAGCCCATAACCCGGGCATGTGCCCTGACCGGGCATCAAACCCAGTTCCTGGTTCCTGAGATAACACTCAACCACTGAGTCACCCCGGCTGGGCTACAGGGTCCTTCCCACACGATGCCAACAGTGTGTTCTTGCAAAGGGAAGAGTCCTCATGACAGTAGAACACCAACTAGTTCTGCTTGAGTCTCTCTGGCCCATGAGCTATCCATACAGTCTAAGAAGGAAGAGAGAGAATAGCGGAGTGTGTGTGTGTGTGTGTTAAATTATCCGCTTGAAACAGCCAGTGAGCGGTGGAGGTTGGCGTGTGGTTTGCCCACAGGGTTGGGTCTTCAGGGACGATGGTTATTAGCAACAGAAGGGAGACGCCTCCCAGGATCGCAATTCTCCAACATGAAAGGAGAATGCAGATATGTATACTTTTGAACGGCACACTATCAGCGTGAATTGAATTGCATGTTTAAAAATAAACCGACCTCCTTCAGCACACTTAAGTGTCTGAGAGAATGCAGCCGGCACTCGACAGTTATTATTAGACAAAGTCAATAACAATGTTTAAGACCCACAGTGCCAGGAAAGACAAACCAAAACCTGACAAGTTGGTATTTCATTAGAGCTTGTCAAGAAACTGCAATTGACTAACCATAATTACATGCAGTCGAGTGGGGATGTCGTGCATGGAATGAATATCGGGCTCCGGAGTGTAAAACTTAAAAACTGTACAAAACACGAATCCTTCCGGGGAAAATTTCTCTTCATGACTCCACCAAGGTGATCTCTGAGGCTCCAGGGAGATGATGCCCAAGGGGGTGAAGCCTTGTGGGGTGCCTTTAAGGGGGACGAGAAGTTCGGGAGGTTGCTGGAGCTGAACGACTGTGAAAAGCTCTTTGCCACCTTCTGATATCGGGACCGCTTTATTCCTTGTGAGGTGTAGCAGCAGAGAGGAAAGAACCAAATAGAACAAGTCAACATGGATGAATAGCGGTATACGTGGCAGGCTACAAATGCACCACAATAAAGTCAGCATCATTGTAATTTATGCAAATCTATGCAAATTATACTAAGGACCGAGGGCTAGTTCAGCCAGGATCCATGACTCCATGACCAGAACAAGGACCTCTGGGCCGGGAGTGGCCCTCAGGTCATCTGGGCCTCCGAGTGTGTCCCCTCCTCTGTTCTGGGCAGAACGGTGGCCTGTATTCTGCCTCCAACAGGTACATCAGCTTCCTGAACTGACCGAACCCATGACAACCCCATGTTCATCCCTCACACCCGGAGTGGACCCCTCCACTTGCCTCTGGTGCGCATTCCATGCTTGGCCCTGAAGGTCTCAACTCCGTCTCCGACTCGAATTTGGCTGCTGGTTCTTTAAAACCCACAATAAAACCAGATTGATGGCTGGAGCACTTGGACAAAGACACAAATTAATTCTTCAGGAAATGTCTCTCTGTGGAACATCATTCAATCAGAGCCTTCCACAGTGTCCCAATCTCCTCGGCAAACACAATTTGCATAAACTACCCGAACAATAGCTCCGTTGGCGTGGGTTAAACGCGTTAAATGGTATTTTCTGTTTCTAAAGCCAACAACGCTTTATCTTGGGTCAACCATCTGTAAAGTGCTTATAAAATAAGTGAAATGTGTAAAAGCCCATCTAGTGTCCTGTCCCTTTTTTTAATTCTAAAGTGACATAAAATACAGGAGGCAGCAAAGTGTGTATACTATCTAATCCAGCGGTTCTCAACCTAAGGGTCGTGACCTCTTTTGGGGTCCATCGACCCCACCACAGGGATCGCCTAAGACCATCAGAAAACACAGATATTCACATTACGATTCACAACAGTAGCAAAATGACTGTTAGGAAGTAGCAACGAAAATAATTTTATGGTTGGGGGGGTCACCACAACATGAGGAACTGTATTAAAGGGTCCCGGCATTAGGAAGGTTGAGAACCACTGATCTAATCGGACTTTGAAGAAAAAATAAATGTATCTAAAATATGATTTTCATTCTGGTACATTCTGGTAATGCTCATGAATCACCTACTTTGATACTCTTACCTAAAATTAAACCTAAAAATTGTTGTTTTGGGTTTGTTTTTTTTTTTGTTTTGGTGGCAGTGGTGTTTGGGGTTGGGGATAGATGGTAACAGCCTGAGAAGGTGGTGTAGACAGCTCTATTTTATGTTCAGCAATTTTAAAAGACCTGTATGGACAGGAGGAGAAGACTGATGTTGAAAATTACAACAGTTAAACTTTTTCCTTCAAGATTTGCCAAATCAAAGAATATTGCCAGAGTGTCCGTACGCCTTTCTAGAAAAGTTATGACCCATCGGCAGTTATTCAAATGGGGTTCAAAGTAGACTTTACCTGATTGGATAATATAAATCCTGAGACTGTAGTAGCAAAAGGACCAGGGGAAGGAGGAATCAATCCTTCGGTGGTCCTATAAATCCTGTGAAAGAGCCTTCAGCCTGTGTGCGTCCTGGTAAAACTCACACATTTCAGCACACTTCCATACAATGCGTGGACAGAGATTAACATCGCAGCAGGAGTTGATTTATACAACTTGTAGAAGTTTCTAGAAAACGAAATGTTGTGTTTCCTTGGAAATTGGTATCACCCACCCTGTTTGTAATTAATATTCATGGGAAACTTTCACTGATATTTACCCTGTAAATGTACACAAAATACGTAGACCTTCAGAGACTCACCACTTCCAAATCAAGTTTTGCCAGCCCTCCCGAGTTTCATATCTTTCTCCAAGAACAAATCATTAAAGTGAAGGCACAGCCAACAGCAATGGCTCTGGGTGTCAAGGACCGGCTGACATTCATTAAGCCCTAATGAAAAGTGGAAGCACCAGGGAAAACAGACTACAGTGGTACCTCGAGATATGAGTGCCCTAACATATGAGATTTTTGAGATACGAGCCGTTGAGCAAGTGATTTTTGCTTTGAAATACGAACAACATTTGAGATAGGAGTAATCATGCAGATTGGCCGGTTGCACACGACCCACCAGTTTACCTGGACTCGAGCGTCTCATAGTTTCCCATGCCGCAAGGTTACGGAACGAATTAAACTCGTATTTCATCCTGGGTATCCGTTCCATCAGGTAGTCAGGCTGCTGTGTTACGGAGCTGCTGAGAGGAGCCACAGACCCATCTGTCCATGTTGTGGAGCAGGTTGGGTGAGACACACCGAGAGACCTCATGATCCGGTGGGCTGGGAGACCTCATGATTCTGTGGGCTGGGACAGTGGTCGGCAAACTGCGGCTCGTGAACCACCTGTAGCTCGGTAGCGGCGGTTTTCCACTCTGCTGACTAATGAGTTTGCCGACCACTGGGATAGGGGCTTCATCACAAGGAACAACAACAGCCTGCGATTATTGGAATCGAAAGTCTAGATCAGTGGTCGGCAAACTCACTAGTCAACAGAGCTGCAAACCACGGCTCACGAGCCGCATGTGCCTCAAGAGCCGCAATTTGCCAACCACTAGGAGATGTCATGATCTTGTGGAGACTATGTGATCTTGTGGGCTGGAAGACTTCATGATCCCGTGGACATGAAGACTTCATGATCCTGTGATCTGGGAGACCTCATCATTCCGTGGTCCAGGAGACTTTATGATTCCACTAGAGGCCCAATGCACGAAACTCATGGAAGGCCTTCCTTTCCCCCGCTGCTGACACCCAGGACCCGGGCTTCCCTCACAGCCCTGGCTTTGTCTAGTGGTCCAGAAGGATGCCCGGTCTAATTAGCATACTACACTTTCACTATTATAGATGGTCTGGAAGATCAGACAGCTGTGAGCAAGGATCAGAGAGCATCGAGCCTCCCAGGAAAAGGAAGAGTTTGAGAAACTCACCGTTACAGTATTTGCTGCACAACCACCGAGACACTCCTGCTTGGAGCAGACCTTCTGGACCAGGATGTGGGGGGCGGCAGCAGAGCCTGCCTGCCTGGCCCTCCTGGCACTGACCTTGGCACCCCACGGCTGCCTGTGAACACCCAGGCCTCTGCCTCGGTCGGGGCTGTGTGGCAGACCTGCCCGCCTGAGAGTCACACAGGCCCTGAGCGCGGCCTTCAGCCGATGGAGAAAGGCATGCTGGGTACCTACCCTTCAAGGACTCTGGTGATGACAGGGTTACACAGGCTCCTTGCTCAGGTGATTCTCACCTGTAACCACAGCAACGGGAAGAGTGTCCCTGCATGAACGTAGTCCTGTTACAGCTTCTTACCTGAGCGAGGCTCCTCCTCTTCCTGTCTACCGTGAACCGCCTCTGGCCTGTAAACTCCCTTTTGGGGAAAAAATAGCATCAAATCCAGAAAAAGTAACAACCAATGCATTTGGGGTCCCAGAAGCGACACCTATCCAGAATGAGCAGCCCTCTAATTCACCTGCGCTCGGACTCACCCAGGAGAGAGCTGTGCGGTCCCCCCCACCCCCCGAATTGAATCTAAATCGTAGATAGAATCCACCACCAGGAAACGGCACTCCAAGTCGCCGACAATTATTATCTTTCTAGAACAGAAACGAGGAAATTCTTTTTGTTCCCGAAACAGCAGACCGCCCTTGTTTATCGCAGGCCCCCGGCGCGCACCGAGCCCGCTGCTCTGCGATACCCATTGGCGCCTTCAGATTTCACTCCGCATCGCCCGCCCGCGTGACCAGGGACGGCGAGACAGTACCGGGGCGATCGGGGGCTTGAAACACCTGCCGCGACGCGATTATCTGGCGACACGCGCGCAGGAGCCATTATTTCTCTTATCGCCGGCGTTCAGCGTGGAGGCTCTGTACACAGAAAACTCCCGCACACATACATAACAGGAGAAGACAAAAATCAGAATGTCTGGTGGAGCCCGCGGCGGGAGAGAATTCAGGAACAGGGAGAGATGGCTGGGAGATGGGGAGGGGAGAGGCCTGAGGGAGGAGGAGGAGGAAGACTTGAACTCAGTCTCCTCCTCACAGCGCGGGAGACACACCTGTGGTCTGGCCTTGGCCAGGCGTTGGCGGGAAAGCCAATCAAATGTTGGACCAGCCCAACCAGCGAGGCTCAGTGGTTGAGTGTCCACCTACCAGCCAGGCGGGCACGTGCCCAGGTGGTGGGCTTGATCCCCAGTGTGGGGCCTGCAGGAGGCGGCCGATCCATGATTCTCTCTCATCATGGATGTTGCTATCTCTCTCTCACTCCTTCCTCTCTGAAATCAATAAAAGTATATCTTTTAGCCGAAACTGGTTTGGCTCAGTGGGTAGAGGGCATCAAGCCTACAGAATGAAGGGTCCCAGTTCGATTCTGGTCAAGGGCATGTACCTTGGTGGCAGGCACATCCTCAGGAGGGGGCGTGCAGGAGGCAGCTGATCGATGTTTCTCTCTCACCCATGTTCCTAACTCTCTATCCTTCTCCCTTCCTCTCTGTTGAAAAAAAAAAATCAATAAAATATATATTTTATATAAAAGTATATCTCTTTTTAAAAAGTAAACACATGTTTGACCAACGATAGCAGGTTAATGTTTAAGTTGATCACCGTGTGTGGCCTGCAAAGGATGTTATCAACACCCCAATGGCCCTGGGCAGGAAAAAGGCCCCCCACCCCGGTGTAGGGACATCGGCGAGCGGATCGCTTTGCTGCCACTTCCTCTGTGGACAGGTGAGGTTGGAGGTGCCCTCACCTCCCGCTGTTACAAAGCGCCAGGATGCTGATAGCAAAGTCGACACATGTCAACTGATTAAAGAGGCGAAGGCCAGAGGCACGCTTTCATGTCCAGGTAGAAAGTGCCCGGTGCTCACCGGCCCCGCCCACACAGTCCCGGGGGTCACGGTGGCCTGATGTGGGAGGAGGAGCCCAGGGACCTTCAGCTGAGTGACCTTGGACAGCGAGCGGATCGGGGCTCTTTCTGCTTTTAAACCTGCCTCTAATTATACCTGCCCTACATTCCTCGCGGGGAGACGGTGGTGCTCAAATGGAACATGGAGCTCATGTCCTGTCCCAGATACGAGACGGACTCAAAAGTAGGAGAGAGCAGGTGGGAACGCTAGAATCTTTCCAAACGATGCTTTTAAAAAAGCACGCGTGTATTTATATTTCTGAGAGGAAGGGAGAGGGGGAGAGGGATAGAAGCATCCATGATGAGAGAGAATCGTGGATCGGCCGCCTCCTGCATGCCTCACACTGGGGATCAAGCCCACCACCTGGGCATATGCCCTGACGGGGAATGGAACTCTGACCTCCTGGTTCATAAGTTGATGCTCAACCACTGTGTGTGGGTGAGAGGTGACTCCTGGGGAAATAAGGCCAGAAGGCGTCAAAGCGGGTCCCCACGGAAGTGTCACTGAAGAGGTGTGTTTCCTTCAACAGGCAGGTTCTACACCCTGCGTCTCCACTCTCTGCTCTGCTGCTCCCTAAACACCCCCAAATGCTGTAGCTCTCCAATACGACTCCGCCCACATTAAAAAGGCATCTAATGCCGAGACCGGTTTGGCTCAGTGGATAGAGCGTCAGCCTGCGGACTGAAAGGTCCCAGGTTGGATTCCGGTCAGGGGCATGTACCTTGCTTGCGGGCGCATCTCCACTGTGGGGCGTGCAAGAGGCAGCTGATGGATGTCTCTCTCTCATCGATGTTTCTGGCTTTCTATCTCTGTCCCTTCCTCTCTGTAAAAAATCAATAATAATAAAAAAAAAGGCATCTAATTTCACTACAGGTACCACTGAGGATGTTAGCAGATTGTGTGTAATTGTTTCACATCCCTGTAAATGTCCTCTCTCGCCATTTTGATAATTTTCAAAACTTACATATGTATTTTTCCCCAGCTTCCTAAAAATCTAAGCCCTGATTTTTTTTCTTTAAAAAGGTATCCTTGAAAAAAGAGAAAGAAACTGTAACGAAATAATAAAGCAAATGATAAAAGACACAAAGGAAGAGAGGGGAAAAAAATTAAGTTATTGCCAGCGGACATTTTTCAGCTAAGAAGAGAAGGCAATGGCTGGGGTAGTACAATAGAAATGACTTTGGGGAAGTTATGATAACGGGTCTGTTTTCTTAGCATAGTTATTAACGACCTCCCAGAATGAGTCGTTAATTATCCACCTCGGATTATGTAGAAGGCCTTTGTGTCTCAGGTAGTAAATGCTTTGTTTGAAAATGGAAATATTCCATCTTCCTCGGATTGCCCGAGAGACACACACACGCATCAGCCTGCGGCTTCTATTATCACATCAACTGTCACACTTTCCCTAAATCCTCCACGTCTTTGTGTGTCACAGACAAAAGCCACCTTTGAAGGGGATTAGAAATAGGAGTGAATTACGGTTTAAGCAGAACCGGCCCTAAGGGGACAATCGGGAGGCTGACTGTCTTGTAAATGCACTTCAGTGTTTCAGCAAACAGCCCACAGGTTTCCCCAGTGGGTGTGGTTCTGGCTGTGAAGGCTGACACTCCAGAGACAGGGCTGGGCACACCCAGTGCTGCATGACCGCCAGCAAGAGGGCCAGCTGGACGTGTATAGGGGGGCGTGGCTCCTCCCTTGAATGGGCCTGTTTATTTTATTTTATTTTTTTAAATATTTTATTGATTTTTTTACAGAGAGGAAAGGAGAGAGAGAGATAGAGAGCCAGAAACATAGATGAGAGAGAGACATCAATCAGCAGTCTCCTGCACGCCCCCCACTGGGGATGTGCCAGAAACGAGGTACATGCCCTTGACCGGAATCGAACCTGGGACCTTTCAGTCTCCAGGCCAATGTTCTATCCACTGAGTCAAACCGGTCTCGGCTGTTTTCTTTTTTTTAAATATTATTTTTGTTTCAGAGAGAAGAAGGGAGAGAAGGAGAGAGAGAGAGAGAGAGAGAGAGAGAGAGAGAGAGAGAGAGAGAGAGAAACATCAATGATGCGAGCGAATCATGGGTGGGCTGCCTCCTGCACGCCCCCTCCTGGGGATGGAGCCCACCATCCTGGCCCTGTGCTTTCTCACCGTCTCCAGAGCGCTGAGAACAACACTCAGTTCTTTATGGCAAAGGCAAACAAACGCATGCTCCTCCTGTGTAAATGGCAGGACATCACCCCCATAAATAGGACTTCTGGGGGCAAAGAGGAGTCAGGTTTGCTTGAACGGAGCTTCCGTGATGGATGGCTCAGCCTTAAAACGATCCAGAAACCCAGGCCTGGGGACAGGGGCACAGCTCGTGACTGGAGACACGGGGAAAGATCCGCAGCCAGCCATACATCAACGCTTCGGGGAGAGCAAGAGGTGTCGGAGAAGAATGCAACTGGGTCAGACGCCGGGATAAATCCCATCCCTGGTTCAAGTCCAAAACCCCCTGCCCCACGGCAGCGGCGAACACGGGAGGTCTCAGCATCCCTGAGAACAAAGGTGAAGCAGCGAGAACCAGCGACACCGTCCATTCCAAAGAATAATGACGCTGTTCTGGGCGAGCAGAACGAGACCAGCATTGCAGCACAGAGGTGCCGGCATCACCTCGCCTTTATTCTAAAGTCCCGAAGACGCGATGGATAAAAACACAGTGGTACCTCGAGATACGAGTTTAATTCGTTCCTTCACCCTGAGGCATGGGAAACTATGAGACACTCGAGTCGCGGTGGTAAACTGGTGGGTCGTGTGCAGCCTGCCGATCCGCACGATGACTCCTATCTCAAATGTTGCTCGTATTTCAAAGCAAAAATCGACCGCTCGACGGCTCGTCTCTCAAAAATCTCGTATGTTAGGGCACTCGTATCTCGAGGTACCACTGTATCCCAAAGTTTTCAATAAGTAAGTTTGTGCAGCAACAAATAACAGCCCCACAAGGGCAGCGACCATGTCGGATTAGAGTTATGTCCGTGTGGTGTACCCGGGGCTAACAGTGCAGCGTTTGCTCCGATGTCTGAGTGAATTAGTGTGAGACCAAGCGAAGGCAGAAAGATGAGGTAGCCCCGGAGTCAGCGTCCTTGTCTTTGTCCCTGACACGCAAACAACCGCCGGAATGGGCAGGACAGAATTTTCCTTCAACGCCTGCTGATTGCCGCCTCTGTGACCTTAATCAGCAGCTTGACCCCATAGAGCCCTCTTGTTCACTCTGTAAGATAAGCTATTCCAAAGAGGTTGAAGGTCATCAGCAAGTCTGGCATTCTAACATTTGCACTTTAATGCCTTTTTATACATAAATCAATTTTTAAACATGTATAACAGAGAGAGAGGAAGAGGAAGACAGAGGTAGAAACATCAATGATGAGAGAGAATCATTGGTCGGCTGCCTGCACGCCCCCTACTGGGGGTTGAGCCCACAATCCGGGGAACTAAACCGTGACCTCCTGGTTCATAGGTTGATGCTCAACCACTGAGCCATACCAGCTAGCTAGTGGTCGGCAAACTCATTAGTCAACAGAGCCAACATCAACAGGACAACGATCGAAATCCCTTTGGAGAGCCACATTTTTTAAACTTAAACTTTTTTGAAATAGACTCACCCAGGCCCTGGTATTTTGTGGAAGAGCCACACTCAAGGGGCCAAAGAGCCACATGTGGCTCGCGAGCCACAGTTTGTTGACCATGGAGCTGGGCTAAAACCTGCTCTTTAATTATAACTATCACCTGTGTGCAAGAAGGAAAAGCATACAGAAGCCATGAAGAATGTACTCTGGTCACCAAGGACGTGGGCGTGGAATCAGACCGGTTCAGCCTCAATCTATCATGTGTGGCCTCCTGACTTTGATCTGACTCTTGAAGAAGCCTTTGTTTGTAAAAATTCAGTGAGGCTGAAACCGGTTTGGCTCAGTGGACAGAAGGGTCCCAGGTTGGATTCCGGTCAAGGGCACGTACCTTGGTTGTGGCCACATCCCCAGTAGGGGCTGTGAAGGAGGCAGCTGATTGATGTTTCTAGCTCTCTCTCTCTCCCCTTCCTCTCTGTAAAAAATCAATAAAATATATTAAAAACAAAGAAACAAAAAAACCCGAGATGATGAGAATGGAATGATGGGTGTGTGAAACAGATTTGACCTTTCTCCGGCAACTGTGCCTGTTGTCAACCACTGTGACTGTCGCTGCCGTCAGCGAGGAGGTCACAGGCCAGCTCTCCACCAGCCCAAACACCCATCTCTGCCGGGAACACCCAGGAGACACCCACCCAGAGGTCCGCTGGCCTCCTGCTGACACGTGAGTGAACCCATCGGAGCAGGACCACAGTCTGGACCCTCCAGCCGCTGAGCGGGGCCACGGGGGGAGGCAGAGTGAATGCGCTGATTCTCAGCCTAAGCAGCGCCCTCACCTGCTGCCCAGAGATTCCCAGGGAACGAATGAATGATTCCCCCTTTCCGGCTCCCAGTGACTCCCTGAAGAACGACCCTCAGACCAGCAGGAGATGATGGCCAGGGCACAGGGTAACTGGGGTGCCAGGAACTGCCCCCTCCCGTTAGGCCAGGTGGGACGCTCTGGACCTTGAACATGCCGGTATTTAACGTCACCACGGCGCTGGGAGCTAGGTAAGCCTGTCTTTATTCTATGGACGATGCCAGGCTAGAGGGAGGGTGAGGAGGATCCAAACTCAGTTCTAGCTGACGTCAAAGCCTCTTTCTTTCTTTCTTTCTTTCTTTCTTTCTTTCTTTCTTTCTTTCTTTCTTTCTTTCTTTCTTTTTTTCTTTTAAAATATATATTTTATTGATTTTTTTTACAGAGAAGAAAAGAGAGGGATAGAGAGTTAGAAACATCGATGAGAGAGAGACATCGATCAGCCACCTCCTGCACGCCTCCTACTGGGGATGTGCCCGCAACCAAGGTACGGGCACGAAATTGAACCCGGGACCCTTCAGTCCGCAGGCCGATGCTCCATCCACTGAGCCAAACCGGTTTCGGCCAAAGCCTCTTTCTAATCACTGCCTTTCCTCCTTCCTCCTCCCTCCTCCCCCCAAAAGGAGAGACAGACTCCACAATCAAAGTGTGTCGACACCACACCGACCTCCCCTCCTACGTGCAACGTTTTACATTTTTTGAGACATGTTTTCTACTTCCCCGCGATGGCTCTGTAACGGATGGACTTCAGCCCGTCGATGTGTGTCTAAGGCTGGGCCCTCCTCCCGGTACTTCCCCAGACGCCGGCGATGGATGGAGAATCAATCTCGGAAAACCGCATTGCTCCAGGGCCTCTCCTCCCCGCCAACAGGCTGGGCCTGAATGGGGAATGATGAACCCCTCCGGTCCCCCCAGGGAACGCCATCACCTATTTAAAGCTCTGCGGAGCCTGTGACATTCAGGTTCCTGTCTGCCATCCTTTCAGTCGACTTTCAATTGTTAAAAATAAAATCCCGGGGGGAAAACGCGACAGAACGTGGCACAGAGAAATAGGCCTGGATTCCCTCGGCGCCAGTACACGGTGTCCACTTCGTGCTTTGGGCCAGGGTTGGCACAGCGATGCCTTGAATATCAGGGAAAATAAAGGAACTGCCTTGCTGAAGACTCACCGTAAAAAGCTATCACTAGGGAAATAATAAATACACCATCAGTTGTCAAGATGACAATGTGAAAAATAAATAGGATAATATGGAAGAAGTTAAATTGCCCGCATTCCTGACAGCCAATCAAACCTTGGGAGATCTTCCCAACTACACAGAACGAGTAGAATTCGATCTGGGAAAGCAAATGTAGACATATCCCTTGGAAAAAAAAAAGAAAAGTCCTTATACGCTGCAGGGAAGGGCAGGGCCATGCATGTTCCATGATGTCATCACCTCGAGATGAATTTAGAATCAATAAATCTGTTTGGCTGGAAGAAAATCACACTCTTCCTGAGTAAATGGAGAAATGAAATTAATTTCCATTTTATCCTGATGCCTGTCTGGAGGTAAATAGGAAAACAATGAAGTTTGAAACTATTTTTTTTTTCGCCCAGAAAACACTCTGTGAGCTCAATATTATGAAGTTGAAAAGTACTGGACAGAACTAGTTTATTTTAAAACCACGAATAGCCGGTCAGGTGGGTGTGGCTTTGTTGGTTGAACATCGCTTGTTCGATTCCCTCCCGGTCAGGGCACAAGCCCAGGTTACGGCTGGATCCCCAGGTGGGGATATGCAGGAGTCAGCACACTGATGCTTCCCTCTCCTTTCTCTCTCATCCATGCTTCTACTTCTTTCTCCCTCTCTCATCCTCTCTCTGAAATCAATAAAAACGTATTTTTTAAATATATTTTATTGATTTTTTATAGAGAGGAAGGGAGAGAGATAGAAAGTCAGAAACATCGATGAGAGAAAGACATCGATCAGCCGCCTCCTGCACACCCTACTGTGGAGATGTGCCCGCAAGCAAGGTACATGCCCCCAACCGGAATCGAACCCGGGACCTTTCAGTCCGAAAGCCGACGCTCTATCCACTGAGCCAAACCGGTCTCAGCTAAAAACGTATTTTAAAGAATAAAGTAAAGCCATCAGAGACCTTGTATTACATTCTTTATGGTTATACGCTCTCCCTCTCAGTTATCTATGAGCGTACAATATAAGTTCAATGTGCATCCATCCTATCAAATCGACTCACTTATGGAAAACATACATTTCTAGATAGTTTCAAAAGCTCTTCAATGTGTCTCGCTTTAAGAAAATCCAGCCTCATCGTAAACCCTGACTTTAATCTCTTCCAGGCATCCCCTCTCTTCTCGGGGCAAGGTTGTGATGAGGAGGAAGGACCCTGAGAGGGAGAGATCCTTACAGATTAGGAATCTGGTTAAGACAGGTTCCATCTCACGCAATGAACACCTGGGGGAAATCGGTCTGTGGGACGAGCCACCCTGACATGTCTTTCTACAGAATATAATCCCCAAAATAGGCTTCGTGGGACGACTGTATTCACTTTTCAAAAACACACATTCAGCGTGGAGTTCAAAAGGACAATGGGCTTCTGAGAGCAATCCTCTGACACGCCAGGAAAAAAAAAAAATCATCTGCTCTCTTGTCACCCAATTCATTGCGCCTGGACTCTCCTTACACCGCATCCAAATATTCAGAAGGGGGCCATCCATAAAGTAATGGGAAGATACATGAGGATATTTCGGGAAATAAAACCCTTCCATCCAGCGTATTGAACCAACAGTTACAATATGTTGTTGGCGAGAGTTTACATTTTTCTTTATGGCCATTCTTTAAATCTTATCCTGAAATATTGCTTCACAGGGAAAGTAAAAAAGATTGCTTCTGTCAAAATAGGCCCCATAAAAAGTTTACAGCCATAACGGCGACACATTGGCCCTCGCCGTGGAGCCAGCGTGGGGCGCAGGCGCCGGGCGGGGGGCCAGCGCACGCTTGCCGGATGCTCTGCTCCCCACCCTTCGGTTTGCTTTCTTTGGCTTTTTTATCCTCTCATTGTTTTCAGGTAAAACATGTTTGTTTTTTTTTAAATGATTTAAAACCTATTTCTCAAAAAAAGAAAAATCAGCCACGGTCCGGGCACACAGAGAATAAAGAAATATTGGCTTTTCTGCAGGAAAAGAAATTCATCACCCAAAGCTATCATTAGTCCTGATTCTCATGTAAAAAAAACATTCACTTCTGATGCCTCCACCATAAAAGCGTGTGTGGGGGGTGAACTCACTGTGTGTGTGCACTCATTGTGTGTGTGTAAATTCATTGTGTTGTGAACTCATTGTGTGTGTGAACTCACTGTGTGTGTGAACTCATTGTG
The DNA here is from genome assembly GCA_004026805.1 of Lasiurus borealis. NCBI lineage: Eukaryota > Metazoa > Chordata > Mammalia > Chiroptera > Vespertilionidae > Lasiurus > Lasiurus borealis. The sequence goes on from PVJN01012649.1 coordinate 25,084, forward strand.
TGTGTGTAAATTCATTGTGTTGTGAACTCATTGTGTGTGTGAACTCACTGTGTGTGTGAACTCATTGTGTTGTAAACTCACTGTGTGTGTGTGTGTGAACTCACTGTGTGTGTGAACTCACTGTGTGTGTGAACTCATTGTGTTGTAAACTCACTGTGTGTGTGTGAACTCACTGTGTGTGTGAACTCATTGTGTTGTAAACTCACTGTGTGTGTGTGTGTGTGTGAACTCACTGTGTGTGTGAACTCATTGTGTGTGTGTGTGAACTCACTGTGTGTGTGAATTCATTGTGTTGTAAACTCACTGTGTGTGTGTGTGTGTGAACTCACAGTGTATGTGAACTCATTGTGTGTGTGGTTAAACAACACAGCGAGTAAGCTTTAGATGTTTCAAATGAACAGGCTCGAATTATTTCTCACTCTCTCCCGCAGTCACATAAATCTCCGTGAAGATCTGGACGGCACTCTGAGGAGATGGAACTCACACACCCGCCAGTGGCTTCCGTTATTCTAAGCGTCTCCTTGACCACCACCCTTCCTCCCACCAAAACCCATTTGTCTGCAGACCTGAAACTTTCCGCTTCATTCTAATGAACTCTTCGCTGGAACCTCCAACCTGAAGTCATTTTTCTATTCGATGGATTGCTCCATTGTGGGAAGGAAACATATGTCTCTGTCCTTTGGTTTTGTCTCTGCCTCATCCCTTCCTGTGGGGAAGCCATGCCCTCATTCCCGCTATATGCCACCCTCACCCCCAGCCTCACCTCAGGACACACCCAGCCTTTCCCTCTCCACCAGAGCCTGAGATCTGGGTCCACCCAGGTCTTTGCTATCAGACAACCCTTGACTTCTGTGTGGAAGCCCTAACCCTGGGAATTGGGGTCTTTAAAAAAAAATTAAATATATCTTTGTTGATTCCAGAGAGGAAAGGAGAAGGAGAGAGAAAGAGACAGAAATATCCTATCTAATAAAAGAGTAGTATGCAGATTGACCATCACTCCAACACAAGATGGCTGCCCCCATGTGGTCAAAAGATCCTGCCCTCGTGTGGACACAATATGGCCACTACAAGATGACCAGCAGGGGAGAGCAGTTGGGAGGGACCAGGCCTGTAAGAGAGGACAGTTGGGGGTAATCAAGCCTATAGGGGAGGGCAGTTAGTGGTGACCAGGCTGGCAGAGGAGGGAAGTTGGGGACAGTATGTGTGTAGCCAGATACCGATTTGGCCTTCTAAGGAAAATCATGGTAAACTCTACCTAACATAATATTCACCATCTGCACCATTTCTAAGTGGTGTTGTATATATTCATGTTGTGTGCCACTGTCCCCGGGACTCTCTTAAAAATCGGGAAATCTGACCGGTGTGGCTCTCCAGTTTAATTCCCAGTCAGAGACCATGCCTGGGTTGCAGGCTCGATCCCCCTTAGGGTGGGTGCAGGGGGCAGCCAATCCATGCTCCTCCCTTTCCCTTCTTTCTCTTTAAAATCAATAAAAACATTAAAAAAACTAAAATACTGAACCCACTAGAAACCACCCCCCCACACACAAGTCCCCAGTAACCTCTGTCTCCTTCCTGTTGCTTGATAAACGGTTATCACATCAGCACAGAATTCCCTCCATCTGTCACGGTCCCCATTGACAGATGACAAAACCAGGCGGAGTTATTGGTCCAAGCTCACAGCTCCAGGAACTGAGGGCAGGTGGGGGTCAGCAGTGAGGTGCCCACCCACGTCCTCCACCGCGATCCTCAGGGTCCCAGAGATCGAGGGACACGCCATCCGCCCGACACACGTCCCCTCGGTTTCTCACATCCTTCTCACGTGGACCTGAATGCCAGCTGCAACGTATCTGGCTGCTAGTCAACCCCCGTCTGCGTGAGCAGATGTGGAGATCAGGTGACCTGCTCGTTAGCATCCGCCAAGTCCACAGGGAGGAGGAAGGAGCACCCGCTCCATCCCGGACAAGGATGCCCAGGTTGATGGTTTCCAGGTCTTAAAGCTTCCGAGCGCAGGTCCTCGATGGGAGAAAAAGCAAAAGAAAAAGGCTGTTTCCAAACAAACACTCCAATGGCAGCATCAGCCGACTGCTCCGGAGAGAGAGAGGTCAGATGCTCCAGAAAGCAGGACCCCGAGTGCGAGGTCCCCCCTGGGAATCGGCAGCCCCCCGGCCAGGCGAGAGCAGACAGGGGGTTGGAATGGACCTCATGACCTCCCAGAAAAGAACAGGAGAAAGATCAAGCAAGAGGGGACAGAAGCACAGGCCAGGGGAGGCACGTGGCCCTGGGGTTCCTTGTAGAACAACCGAGGGAGGCGGACGAAAGCTGGACCCCACATTTACCCAGCACAGAGCCCAGCGGCGCCTGTGCCTCAGATGCGTGGCCAGGAACGGGAAGATGGCGTTTAGACTTCGGTCCCGGGAGAAGGTGACCGATCCACCTTCCTCAGTATGAACCTTCACTCCTGCAGAACGTACGTCACTGGGAGGCTCCACACACATCTTGCAGAACATTAAATACAGTGGTCCCTCGAGATACGAGTGCCCTAACATACGAGATTTTTGAGATACGAGCCGTTGAGTGAGCGATTTTTGCTTTGAAATACGAGCAACATTTGAGATAGGAGTCATCGCGCGGATCGGCCGGTTGCACACGACCCACCAGTTTACCACGACTCGAGCGTCTCATAGTTTCCCACGCCTCAAGGCTACGGAACGAATTAAACTCATATCTCGAGGTACCACTGTACTTACATAAATCTGCACATTTTTAAAGATTGTTCATTGATTGTTAAAGAGAGAGGAAAGGACAGAAAGACAGGGATAGGGGAAAAGGGGGAATATGGATGTGAAAGGGGAACTTTGCTCAGCTGCCTCCTGAAGGCCCGTCCTGGGGATCGAGCTTGAGATCCAGGCATGTGCCCTGACTGGGAATCAAAACTGCACCTCTTTGGTGTCTGGCACGACACGCCATCAACGGGGCCACACCGGCCGGGGTTTGTTTGCTCTTAAAATAAGTTTATTGACAATCCCGGGGTCACAGCACCTGTAATATTAAAGAAGATACTTAAAGGAAAATGATACTGGTCCTTTAGTCAACCTTAACAAAAACACAAACCCACAAAACTTAAAACAAAACAAATGTTCTAGGGAAACATTAGCTCAGTTACCAGGATTGTATGTTGACGGACAAACAGCCTCTGTTTTAATTCCTTCTTTCCCCCCAAATTTCAAGAGCAGGTTGAGAAGAACCGAAATGGGCCAGGTGGCCGGGAGCGGCCCCTCTGTCCATGGGGAAGCCCGTATCCCCCAAGCCCGCCAGGTGCACAGGACCCCGAGCCCCCCACGTGCGCAGAGAGGGGGCTGCGAGATGGTTCCTGCCCCGGAAAAGCCTCTCAAACTCCCGGGTTCCCGGAGGCAGTCCCTGCGAGAGTCTCTCCCGTGACCCAAATACAACGATCATCTCTTGCGGTTGCGTCAGAACATTCCCGAGTACAAGTTACTGAGCATGACAACGTCTAACAGAAGGGAAATACCCTCACGCCCAATGTCTCCCGTGAATGAAACAGAGCTCTTAGGTATCTGTGGGTTTCCATGTATCGTTAGTATGCAAAGTAAATAAAAACTATAGAAATTGTAATATCTTAGAAAAAATAATCTACTTGCGGTACAGCTCCTTAGGCAAAGCAGAGAGCTTCCCGGTAGAATATAGCAGAACTAAAGTGCTTGTTTTTACTTCCCCGTTATAAATTCAAGATGAGAGTCCCTTGCAGAGACCGGTTTGGCTCAGTGGATAGAGCGTCGGCTTGCGGTCTTAAGGGTCCCAGGTTCGATTCCGGTCGGGGGCATGTACCTTGGTTGCGGGCATATCTCCACTGTGGGGTGTGCAGGAGGCGGCTGATCGATGTCTCTCTCTCTCATCGATGTTTCTGACTCTCTATCCCTCTCCTTTCCTCTCTGTAAAAAATCAATAAAATATTTTTTAAAAAAAGATGAAAGTCCCCTCACATAGAACAGAAATGCCTTTAAAAAAAAGATGTATTATTATCCCTCTGAAAGTAATCCAGTGATATTTCTGCCCCTCCTCACAGATGGGAACCCAATATTAATAATCTTCTCATATGTCCTTCCTCATTAAAAATCACACAGAGAGCTAACTGTCTGCACTCCGGCGAATCTCTGGCTGAAGTTCTTTCAAAGGCAACGGCCTAGCTCTCGGTTCCTTCCCCCAGAGCGTTGCAGGGCTAACACACATGTGGTCAGGTTGGGGGTGGGGTTTGACAGGAGTCATGCTCCAGAGCGGCCCTGTCAGGAGACATGGTCTGAGGAAGACACGAGTCCCTCTCCCGGGTCAGAGACAAACGACCCATGAATAATCCTCACAGCCCAGCCAATGGCACAACGTGTCTGCGTCAGTTTCCCTTGTTGCCAGTCCTATGTTGGGCTACACACACACACACACACACACACACACACACACACACACACACACACAGCAGGTTGTGTCTCTGGAGAACACTGTGCTTGGGGAAATCCATCATTATTTTGTAAATCCTCACCTGAGGGCAAGCTTAGAGAGGAAAAAGGAGAGGAAGTCCAAGACCGGTTTGGCTCAGTGGATAGAGCATCAGCTTGCGGACTGAAGGGTCGCAGGTTCGATTCCGGTCAAGGGCATGTACCTTGCTTGCGGGTACATCTCCACTGTGGGGCATGCAGGAGGCGGCTGACCGATGTCTCTCTCTCTCATCGATGTTTCTGACTTTCTATCTCTCTCCCTTCCTCTCTGTAAAAAAAAAAAATCAATAAAATATATTTAAAAAATAAAAGGAGAGGAAGAAGGGAGAGGGAGGGGAAGGAGGAGGAGCAGAGATGGATGTAAGAGAGAAACATCCATTGGTTGCCTTGGGTACATGCCCCAATGGGGGACTGAACCAGCAACCAGGGTGTGTGGCCCTGACTGGGAATCGAACAGGTCAAGCCACATAACTGACAAGACAAATATGCGCCATCATCAGTGAACTCATTGAAGGGAATTACACAATGAATGAGATTTCCCCAGCCTCAGGGAAATGTCAGATGACGCTGCCGGTAGGGGACAAGGACATTGATGGCTAATGATCGCTCAGGAGCTGGGGGAACGGGATGTGAAGCAGCAGAATCGGGCAGGGAAGATGCTCACAGGGTCGGCGGGTTAGTACGCGGGCAGCTGGAGAGACAGGCCTAGCCCAGCGCCACCTGGAAGGTGGGCGAGAAGGCGGGGAAGGAAGCGGCTGTGTGTGCGGAGTCTCATGGCGCCAACCACAGAGCCTGCAGCGAAGGAAAATCCCGGTTCCTGTCCCTGCACCCCATTGTCAGAGTAATATTAATAAGATAAACTACAATAAGCATTGAAGTGTTGTTATAGTAATAATGATCGGATAAAATATTAAAGTGTGGGATTAAAGGGTGAAAACATGAAATGAAGCAAGTTAGCGCCCAGGCACGGAAGAAGCAGATAAAGTGACTTGTATCCCACACGGAAGACCAGATAGCGGGGTTTCTGGGGCCGCTGATAAGACGCACTGAAGATCCCACTTGAGCACATAAAAGGAGCGAGCCCCGGAGGAGATCAGACACGCTCGTTCCGCTCCTCCATAGATGGTCGCTCTCTGCTCTCCCAGCCATTCCTGCCTAAGCTCTACCGTGGGCCTTGGGTCTGCACCGTGAGCCACAAGCCGAGGCCTCTACGAGCCGCTGAGCCGCAGCTGCTACGTCCAACATCCAGTGTGTGTGTGTGTGTCAGTGAGGGTTTCTCGGTGGCCTGCTGAGATCTGGAACCCACCAGGACTCTGGTACATACAGCGCGTGTGATTCGTGCACGGCCTGTCTGTCTCCTGTGTCATGTATGCTCGGCCAATATATAAATTAAGCACCTTGGGTCATACGTGTCAGTCCCTGTCTAGAGACTGGCTGAGGCACCTTGGGTCAGCTGTGCTTACGTCCCTAGAGGAGAAACTGGGACACCCATCCCCAGCACAACTCTGAACCGTGTCCCCAGGGTAAAGACCACCAACAAAGTGCCAGACGTGCCATTTTATCTACATTCAGACTTTATATTCTAACAGATGACTTTAATCACTTTTTTAAAAAAAAATACATTTTATTGATTTTTTTTTTTTTTTTTTACAGAGAGGAAGGGAGAGGGATAGAAAGTCAGAAACATCGATGAGAGAGAGAGACATCGGTCAGCTGCCTGCTGCACACCCCACTGTGGAGATGTGCCCGCAAGCAAGGTACATGCCCTTGACCTGAATCAAACCTGGGACCTTTCAGTCCGCAAGCTGACGCTCTATCCACTGAACCAAACCGGTCTCGGCCTGGCTGTGTCTTAAACACCCGCTCTCTCACTCCTTCCAACAGCAAACCTCCTGGGCTCTCGGCAGCAGGCTTGGGAGGAAGGCAAATTAAAGGGCACCACCGAGCACCGTGGTCATCGTGGGCAGTGACCAAGCAAGTGGCTCCAGGGGAACCCGCAAAAGCAGGGGCAGATGGAGGTCAGTGCCGTCACCAATGAGTAACCTTAGGTTCCGTCCGTAAGGCCAGCAACGTCCTGACAGCCATATGCACCCATGGTTGTTTTGTGTGTGTGTGTGTGTGTGTGTGTAAGTGTGGAAGG
>PVJN01012649.1:31831-50836 GCA_004026805.1 Lasiurus borealis
AGAGGGAGAGGGAGAGGCAGGGGGAGAGGGAGAGGGAGACAGGAACATTAGTGATGAGAATCATTGATTGCCTGCATCCTGCACGCCCTCTTACTAGGGATGGAGCCTGCAACCCGGGTATGTGTCCTAACCCAGAATAAAACCGAGACCTCCTGGTTCAGAGGTCAACGCTCAACCACTGAGCCACGCCAGCCAGGCTCCGCTGATTTTTAGAGGGAGTGGAAGGGAGGGGGAGAGACAGAGATGTGGGAACCTCTTTCACGTCCTGCGTGGTTCAGGGTTCGGGTTCTGGAGGAGGCTGCAGGCAAATAAAAAGAGACTAGAAAAGTATTCATTTGGGGGGGGGGGCGCAGGAGGGAGCCTTCCTCTAGTGAGAAGACTCCCTTTGCTCTGGCCTTGCTATCTCTTATACATTGAGACTTTGGGACACACCATAGCCTTTAGGCAGGAATTTCCAATAACAAAAACACAAAAGACAAACAGAAGCCTAGGCCCTTCAGCTAACAATGTCTCAGCTAAACAGTGAGTGGTCGAGTGGTGAGAGCAATTAAGGTTGTTGACCAGCCTTCACAGCTTCCTGTCCAGGTCTTTCAATGAGTGAGACCTTGTGCAGTTTCCAGCACAGAGAGAGACAGAAACATCGACGTGAGACACCTGGATCCATTGCCTCCACTCACCTCCCGAACAGGGAGGGCTGGGAATCGAACCCCAGACCCTTTGGTCCAGGGCCGACGCTCTCACCATGGAGCAGCCAGCCAGGGCATCAGGTGTGTTCATCCCGCAGGTGAGGGTGGGCGTGACGGGAGACTTCTACCCCCCAAGCCGAGGGTCCTGCTCAGAGCACCAACCTCACGCGCTGTTTGCCGGTGAGGCCTGGGTTTCAGGACAGCCCGCCGAGCACATTAAAGACCAATTCCCAACAACACCAGGGCTCCCCCACATCCTGTCTCCCCTTGCCGCTGCATATATGGGCTGGCAGCCTCGCAGTTCCATTTAGCGAGCAGCAAAGGGAGAAGCAAGAAGGGAGACTCCTCTCTCCTCTCCCTGCGCCGAGCCTGGGCCCAGATCCGAGCCCCGGATGCTGCCTGACTCATCCGTGCCCATATGCCAGCGCCCACTTAAAGTTGAAGCCAATATTTTATTCTCAGATCCTGGGGGGCGGGGGGAGAGGGCAGGGGAGTGGCGGGGAGAGTCTAAGGAAGCGGTTGCCCCATTTTCAGGCTGAAATGGTCCAGGGAAAAGCCAGACACCATTCCAGAAAGCACGGGCCATGGCCGGCTGCCTCCCCATGAATCCCGTGAGCGTGCAGCTGTGCTCCCCCCAAACACCGGTCTCCCTCCAAATGCCAGTCTCCCGCCTCGGTGGGCATGGCCTCGGCGTCCCAGAGAACCGAGGGGCATCAGACACCCGGGCTGTGAACACGCCTGGATGTCTGAGAACCCACAGGCCGTCGGGGAGGGAGAGAAACGAGACGTGGACGAAAACAGAAACATCTGTACCGTGGAGGGTGCTCTCCTGATGCCCCCCCCCCCTGCCCCCCAGCCTAGGGTTGGCACACCCGCTGCCTCTGGCCTCCTGCTGGTGATGGGTTGTTTTCTTTTTTTTTTAAAGATTTTTTTAAAAATATATATTTTATTGATTTTTTACAGAGAGGAAGGGAGAGAGATAGAAAGTCAGAAACATCGATGAGAGAGAGACATCGATCAGCCGCCTCCTGCACGCCCCACACTGGAGATGTGCCCGCAAGCAAGGTACATGCCCCCAACCGGAATCGAACCTGGGACCTTTCAGTCTGCAAGCCTACGCTCTATCCACTGAGCCACACCGGTCTTGGCTGGCGATGGGTTTTGTCCTTGCACCCAGGAGTCTCCTGCCCAGTCCTCCCTCCCCACGCTTCGTCCCTGGTCCAGCTAAGTCTCTGGCGAGGCGGGAGCGTTTACAGCGGCTGCTCCTCCCGTGCCCGGCTCTGATCTGGCGGCCTCCTGGGGAGCAGGGGTCACGGAGAGCTGCCCTCCGGGGGAAGCGAGCGGGCAGCGTGCCCAGCTCGGGGCAGAGCCCCTGGCTCTCGGCCAAAGCCGCCCCCGGAAGAAGGTTGCAGCCTGGAAGCGTGGGTCGCCCCGGGCTGGTTTCCTACCGTATGTCAGTCTTGAGATCCTGCCATTCCTTGTTTCAAGTTAATGATCTCCATTTTACATGCAAGAACCCTCTAAACACACACACACACACACACACACACACACACACACACACACACACAGAGCGGGGCGGGAGCGGGAGACGCACAGCGGGGGGGAGGCAAACGGGGCTCCAGAGGCCGGGGTGAGCCGCAGAGCCATCTGCCTCTGCGCCCCGACGCCGCTCCTCAGACATGTGGGTTCAGTGCTGCTCCCTAAGAGGAAGACACAGATGAGAACACTAATTAAAAAGGCAACAACCGCCACGGAACGCATGCAAATGTCCTCAAAGCAGGGAGGTTGTGACCGCTTGTATGGTGAGCACTGCTCTCTGGTAAATACTAATCGCCCCTGGCACGGGAACGGAACGGGGGCTCTGGACTACGGAGGGCCAGGGGTTCCCGGCAGCAGATGCACGGCAGGCGTGGGGGGAGGGGGAGACCGTGGGAAAGGGCGATACACACACAGAGGCTTAGGCACTGTCTCTGCCACCACCCCCGGCTGCACCTCGGACGGCCACCTTCCTTCCGTGTCTGTCTGTCTGTCTCTGCCTTCACAGGGCAGGTCGGCAGGTCTGTGTGTCTGACTCCAATTCCACCATCCCATTCGGTCCCATCCTAATCCATACACACACACACACACACACACATACACACAGAGTGTGGTACCTCGAGATACGAGTTTAATTCATTCCATAACCTTGAGGCGTGGGAAACTATGAGATGCTCGAGTTGCAGTAAACTGGTGGGTTGTGTGCAGCCGGCCGATCAGAGAGATGACTCCTATCTCAAATGTTGCTCGTATCTCAAAGCAAAAATTGCTCGCTCGAAGGCTCGTATCTCAAAAATCTCGTATGTTAGGGCACTCGTATCTCGAGGTACCACTGTATGTGTGTGTGTGTGTGTGTTTTATATAGAGAAGAAGGGAGAGGGAGAGAGAGTCAGAAACATTGATGAGAGAGAAACATTGTTCAGCTGCCTCCTGCATACCCCCGAACTGGGGATGTGCCCGCAACAAGGTACATGCCCTTGACCGGAATTGAACCTGAGACCCTTCAGTCCACAGGGCGATGCTCTTTCCACTGAGCCAAACTGGTTTCAGTTAATCCTCTTAATTGAACTCATTACACCTGCAACATCCTTATTTCCCAACAAGTTGACATTCCCAAGTACCTGGGGTGAGAGCTTCAAACGTGTCTTTTGGGGGCACAAGTCAACCCACATGTGTTTCAAACTTAGCTGCACAGGTGAATCCCAGGGGCGATTGAAAAAACACACCAATGGCCCGCGCCGGTATGGCTCAGTGGATAGAGCATGGGCCTGTGAACTGAAGGGTCCCGGGTTCGATTCTAGTCAAGGGCACATACCTCGACTGCAGGCTCGGCCCCGGGCCCTGGTTGGGGCACGTGCAGGAGACAATCCATGGATGTGTTTCTCTCACCTGGATGTTTCTCTCTGTCTTACCCTCTCTCTGCCACTCTCCCTGCAAAGCAACGGAAAGCTGGCCTCAGGTGAGGATTAACAAAAACACACCAAAGCGCACACAGGCCAGGGGGCCCCTCCCCAGGGCTCCCATACCCATCAGGAGAGGGGGAGGCCAGGACACATGCGGGGAGCCAGGGACCTAGCCCTGAACACAACCAAGTCCCCACTTTCTGGATGCTTCCGTTCTAGTGAGGGGTTCTGGGTAGAAAGCAAATAAGCAAATGTCGCAACGGGGACATGCCCTGAGAAGCAAAGAAGCTGAGGGCGGAGCCACTGTGGCTGGGCAGGTGGGCGGACGGGACAGGGAGGGGACCCCTGCATGACTGACAGGCGGCAGGTGTCCAGAGCCACACCCCGGGCCTGTGGAGCGTTCTGTGTGCCCTGAGTGTCCAAGTCCTGCCGAGGGACCCTCTCCCCAGCACAGGGAGGAGCGGACTGGACTGAGGACATGACGCACAATCCGACACTTAGGGGTGGACGGGTTTTTGCCTCTGTTATGTAGGGATGGTAACATCTCGTTTTTCAAGTTGGATGCCGAAAACCTACTATGCTATTTGCTCGAAAGTAAGACATCCCCCCAAAATAAGACCTACTTCCTGTATTGCCTCTCGCTGTCATAGAAGGCAACCCCCGAAAATAAGACCTCCTCGATCATAAGACCTCCCCAGAATAGAAGGCCCCCAAAGCTATCGTCAGGCGTCTGACTCCTGATGTAAAGAGACCTCGCCCTGCCTGAACAGCTCCGGCTGCGCTGCGGCCCATCAGTGAGCTGGTTTGTGATGACAATGACTACCGTGCCGTAGACAGGTCATAAATTTCTTTTTTTGTTGTTGTTCAACAATAAATGTGTACCGTCTTCTTCTTCATGGAAAAATAAGACCTCCCCTGAAAATAAGACCTAGCGCATCTTTGGGAGCAAAAATTAATATAAGACACTGTCTTATTTTCGGGGGAAAAGGGTATTGCTCTGTAGTCGGAGACCAAGCAAACCTGTCAGAACCACACCTCCCCGCCCTGCAGATGAGAATTCTGCAAAGTCCACTCTGAGCCGGACGTGAGTGGGACCCAGGGCGGGACCAGGGCCCGGTCCAGGTCACTGAAAGACGGATGCCGCTTCCTGGAGAAACGGGCAGGTCCGACGTCAGAACGTCACTACCTTCTTGTCCTTGCTGGGACCCGAGATGCCAGCCTGCGGGTCCAGCAGGTATTTTCTTTAAAACATATTTTATTGATTTTTTACAGAGAGGAAGGGAGAGGGATAGAGAGTCAGAAACATTGATGAGAGAGAGACATCAATCAGCCGCCTCCTGGACGGCCCCTACTGGCGATGTGCCCGCAACCAAGGTCCATGCCCTTGACGGGAATCGAACCTGGGAACTTTCAGTCCGCAGGCCGATGCTCTATCCACTGAGCCAAACCGGTTTGGGCATCAGGTGTTTTCTTCATTGCCTTCAGCTGCCCAGTACACAGGCAAACGACCCCCCTACTGCCCTGTGCAGTGTCGGCCGACACCAAACGTCTGCACGAGGCCTGCACAGACGGGGCGTCTCGGTAGCGAGAAAAGGTGCTCATACTTCCAAAAACTTCCCTGTCACAGGCGCCACAGGAAAAGGAAGCTGCCCTTCTTGGTTTAATGCCCCCAGAAGAGGACGTGCCCCCTCCACGGCCGCGGAAACGTGGTTGCAGACCGGCCCCGAGGCCTCCCGCCGGCGAGGCCAAAGCAATAAGAGCTGCGCCGAGCGGACCCACATGTGCCTTTAATTTTTTTTTTTTTTATTTCCTGGGCTTCCGGCCCAGAAATTGGATGGGATTTTATTTAAACCTGCTCTTGTGTATCAACTTTCGGTAAATAGCAGGTTTTTGGCTGACTCGCTCCGTGCTCTCCATTTGGAGCCGAGGCAGGCAACGGAACGATCCCGCTCTCTCTAGACAGACACCTACACGTGCGCATCGAATCTCACCTGTTCCCAGGAGGACAGGGCGGCTCACACTCAGTGCCCGTCGCCCTTCCCAGACACTTAGGATGTGTGCGCCCCCTTTCACCCCACGGCCCCCACAGACTCAAAGTCCATCCCATCACCTTCCAGCACTGACCCGCTTCCCCAGCCCTGGCAGTACAGTCGGAGTTGGGAAATGACTGATGACGTGATGGGGTGGTGGGCAGGGCAGGGGTGTCCAGGGGCTCAGACCCCACATCGGAAAATCACTGCCTTCCCATCCTTGCTTGGACCTGAGATGGCCGGTTTCTCGCTCCTGCGAATTCAATGCTGCCCTGTCTTGCCCTGTTGCTCTACTGCCCAGGACCACCCTTCCCCCACCCCCTCACCACGCCTGATGACAATGCTCTCTCCCTTCCCACTAGACAGGGCACAGATGGACGGACGTCTTAAAGGAAAATGCACCCTGAGCCCTCACCCTGGGAATGCTGGGAAGAGGCCCCGCGTGACGGGTGTGGGCAGGGGACCTCATCACAGCCACCAGGTGCATGCACCACACGCATGGGCATCATTTGCATGTCGACCTCTCAGTTCCTCCCGGAATTCACCAGTTCTACCCCAAGCAAACCCTCCGTCACACTCAGGGGGCCTGCCAGTGTGCTCCCGGACCGCCAGCCAAGCGTTATTTACAGTCACCAATAACCCGGGAAGTGGCTATAAACCACCCCTCCATACTTCTTCCAGCTTCTCCCCTTTGGCCAAGTACCGAGACCTTAAGAAGCCAAAATTTACTGCAGCTTAATTCTGATGGGCGCAAGCACGTTATTTTTATTGATGGCAGTGAGCGAGATCTCCCCTCGCCTCCCCGCTTTAAAACCTAAATCACCCCCTGCTTTTGTTAAAAAAATATATTTTATTGATTCTTTCACAGAGAGGAAGGGAGAGGGATAGAGAGCCAGAAACATCGTTGAGAGAGAGACATCGATCAGCCACCTCCTGCACGCCTCCCACTGGGGATGCACCCGCAACCAAGGTACATGCCCCTGACCGGAATCGAACCTGGGACCCTTCAGTCCGCAGGCTGACGCTCTATCCACTGAGCCAAACCGGTTTCGGCTTTTACTTTTAGTTTTTTTTTATGCAGCCATTCTTCCTACAAGGAAGAACAGTATCTTGTCAAAGTGAGAGGAGAGGACAAAAGTGGACGACAGAGGACAGAGCCCCCCCACCCCTCCCCAGTGTACCCCAGGCCTCAGGTGTGCTCTTGGGGCAAGGGCCGGGAAGCGGAGCTGGTGTGTGTGTGTGTGTGTGTGTGTGTGTGTGTGTGTGTGTATGTATGTATGTATGTACGTATGTGAGCTCACCACTGCCCCCTAGTGTCAGGCCTTTGCAGCAGGTAGGTCCCTCTACCCTGCATCCTGGGCCTGGATTCTACCTCTTCTTTCAAAGGGAGTCAAAAGGGCCCTTTCCCTTCAAGCCTCCTGGCTGAGGGGTGTGTCTGTTCTTCCAGAACGAGGACTAGGAGAGAGCAGAGGACAGAAAGGGCACTGAATTGCCTTTTAGTGGAAGGTAACAAACTATAAACTTAAGGCACGTTTTAAAATGTGGGGATCCTGGGCCCCGACTCTTGCCAGAGACCAGCATCCTCTGCTAACCCAACCTCTGGCACATGGATTTCCAGGAAAAGCCACACCCTGTACTACCAGCCTCCTGCAGGGAGCAGCCCTTATAAAGGGGACCCTAGAATCCGATTTCAACCAACGGGGCCGAGAGACCTGCTCCTCCAATGGGCGCTGAACAGCCATGGTCTTTTTTGAGTAACCAGAGCAGCTACCTAATGACCCATCAGAACATGCCATCATCCCAACCAGAACTGTTTTATTTGGACCACAAGATGCAAATTATGGATTCCTCATTTGCATAAGGATGGACCAGTCAGGGACCCGGGTGGCACTCTCTCTCTCTAAGAAAGAGACCTCCCCTGCGCCCTCTGGAGGCTGGTCCCCCTGATCCCAAAATGTTCACCCCAAGAAAAGCTTCTCCTTTCACCACACCCCAGATGGGTGGCTGTCACCTTCCAGTTGACAAAAAGCAATGTCAGAGAATTCTAAAACTCAGCCCCAACTTCAAGTATTGCAAGTATTTCGTGACAGCCTTCTAGACAGGGTGAACGCATCGGTATGGACTCATGCATACATGTAAGCATGCATACATGTATGCAAGCGAGAAAACTGTGCTTTTCGGGAACCCACTTTCTTCCCCTAGGAAAACCTCCTGAAGGTCCCCCCTGCGGGAAGGCTCCCCCTCAGCTTCCCACGCCTGTCCCCAAGGCATGCGAGTCCCTCTGCCAATGACGGACAGATAGGTTTATCTCCAACAGTTTCAGTGACTGCCAATGCCTTTACCCAGGTGCTATCAGGAACTCCCGCTATTCCTTTGGGGTCCCGGTTCTGCCACCAGCCACTGCCTGGAGGTGATTGGGAACATGCAGGCGGGGGACCCCAAAGGCACAGGGTCCTCCTCTTGAAAGAATGCAATTGCGATGAGTCTCTGGACGCCTGAGGCCAATGAATGTCCATGCACGACATCAGGGCAGGGTCGCAGACCCAGAGACCTCCGGGGAGAAAGCAAGCAAGCAAGCAAGCAAGCAAGCACGGATCCCCTTCCCGCGCGCCGCCCCCTGCCTGGGGGGCGCAGCGTACCCCGAACAGCCACCCGCTTCGTGATGCACCCCCAGGAGGTCCAGCGTGCAGCCAGGTGCAACCCCCCTCTTTGCACCCGAGCTCCCGGGGCCAGCGGCGGCGGCGTGCACAGGAGGCCCTCCAGCGCCACCTCGGGGCCGCGGGCCGGACACTCTGGGTGGGACGTGCCGCGCGCAGGGGAGGGAACGACGGCGCGGGGCGGGCGTGGCGTGGCGTGGCGCCGGCACGAGGCGCTTCTGGGGCGCGGAGTCCCCCCCTTCCCCCCGGGCCGGAGCACGCGGGGGGCGTGGCGTGGGAAAGGCAGCGCACGGGCTGCCGGGGGAGGGGGCGTGGCGGGGCGGGAGGGGCGGGGCCTCACGGGGGCGGGGCCGCAGGCGCGGGCCCCGATTGGCTGCTGCTCCGCGGCGCCGCGCGCTGGCCCCGCCCCCCTCGGCGCCGAGCGGCGGCGGAGGCGCCGGCAGCGGGACCGCGGCCGCCCAGACAGACGCACAGCCAGGCCGGCGGGGTGGCGCTGCTGCTGCTGCTGCTGCTGCCGCCGGGTGGGGACGGCGCGCACCCCCAACCCCCGAAGGCGAAGGCGCGCGGAGGCCGCGGGGGGATCAGGTAGGTCGGGACGTCCGTCCTCTCGCGCCGCCGGACCGACTTGGGGGGCCGTGGGGGGCGCTCTGGCTTCCGGGCCGCACGGGCTGCAAAGTTTTGGGGAAGACGAGTCGGGTGCTTTGGGGGGCGCCGGCGTTTCCCTGGTGGCGAGGGCTGTTTCGGGGTACAAAGACGGGTCCCCGGCTCCCGCAGGGGGTGCGGGCAATGCCCGCCTGGCCCTCTGGCCGGCCCTTAGCGCTCAAAGTTGCAGGTGGAGGTCGCGGGGAGATGCGAGCTCTGGGTGCACAGAGAAGGAGCCCCGGCGGCCCCGGGTCTTGCAGGAAGGTGACAGCGGTGACCCCGGGAACCCCCTCTTCCCTCTGGGTTTGGAGACGCAGCTCGCGCAGGATTGCTCGCTGGAGATCAAGTTTCCCCAGCTGCCTCTCTCCGCTTGCAAGTCTGGTGCACCCAGTGCAATGCCTCTCTCCACTTCCAAGTCTGGTGCACCCAGTGCAGCCTGGATTCCCGAGCTCGGACCCGGGTCTCCCGCTGCTTCTCTCTTTCTCTCTATGAAGAAAGGCTGCAAAGCATTACCCCACGCGAGCGGGTCACCAAGTCCCAACCCAGGGAGCTGCTGGCTGGCTGCAGGGTGCAGCCGGGTCTGCGCGCTGCAGGGACCCGCTCTGGCGCTGGAGATGCCAGGAGGGTGGCTGGCCTCTGGGATGCTCTGCTGAGCACAGCCGCTCCGGGCTGCTGGGCTGCTGGGTTGCTGGTCCGTGCCCCTGCCCCGAATTGCATTGGCTTCTGGCTTGGCGAGCCGGAGATGCGCCCGCAGCCAGTGATTTCATCATACATGGTGCCGCTCGGGCAAGGAGAGGCGGCAGTCCCTCTTCGGAGCAGCACCCAGGGGAGCCCGGATTGGGGGGGGGAAGCAGTGAGCAGGAGGAGCCAGGCAGACCGGGTGTGTGTGTGTGTGTGTGTGTGTGATGGGCAGAGAGAGAGAGAGAGAAAGAGAGGTCGGAACCCCTGGCTCCTGGGGCGAGGAGGTAAATCTAGAGATCCTCTCCAAGGATGGAGAAGAAAAAAAAAAATCTAAAAATGTTAGGTTGGCCGTGAGCGCGGGCTGTGGTTTGTGTCTGCCCCCCACGGAGATGCCCACGGCGCGTGCTGAAAAGCACCCTGATCTGTAAATAGATTAAACACGGGCATTAATGCGAACAATGAGTCAGGGCCGCGGGAGATTGACAGGGGGGGTAATTGCCTTGGAAAGAGCCGCCGTGTCTCAGGATCGCTGCTGCCATGCGATGCTGCGTGGCTCCGGCTTGGCGCTTGGCTGTGTTGGGTAACAGTAGCGTGACTTTGGCTCCCGTGTGCACTGGCCCTGGCCAGGGAGTTTGCGGGGTTTAACCCTTGGTGGGTTAGGGGGGCTCGGGGAGGAAGTGGCAGGTGAATGGTCGCAACCACGTGGACGGCATGTGCGAAATCCCAGGGACGGATGCCGGTGGGACAGAGGGCAGTGGGGCAGGTCCTTGTGAGAGACGCCCGGTGGGTGGGGACCCCTGGACGGATCTGTACCCGCCAGGTGCCTCAAACCGGTGGGGCGTCTGTGTGGGCCTCCCAGCCTGGCGATGGGCCGGCTGAGACGCCGCATGGCTAATTGACTGGCTGGCTGCTGGCTGCTGGCTGATGGATCGGCAGCCACGGCCGCCTCAGACAGTGACATCCAGCTCTCTCCCTGCCTGGCTGTGATTCATGGCAGCCTCAAGCCAGGGAGCCTTGAAAGTGCGCTTCTCGGAGGAGGCTAACTTTTAGACACCCTGCACGCCACCGCCACAGAGCCGGAGGGCTCTTCAGACGGCCACTGCGGATCTCAGAGAACCCTGTGCCCGCAGGATCCACGGGAGCCGAGAGCAGCTGTGGACTCGCCCCGGCTCATTGATGCTCCATGCCCTCGGGGTCACATTTCATATAAAATACGTCTTTCTCCTGCACAGGTTCCCCACTCCTTTCCTCACTCTTTCCCTCACTCCTTCCCCCACATCCAGGACACATCTCCCAGCTTCCAGGTTTTCCTGCCCCAGTTTAAGCATCCGGCTTGAAAGTTTCCACCAGCTCTTCCTACGGTGTGCGCTGAAATAGCACGGAGATAGTACTGCGCCTTTTTTCCTTTCCGTGTATTTTTTTTTTTACTGATTGCAGAGAGGCAGGGAGAGGGAGAGCGAGAGGGAGAGGCATCCATGATGAGAATCACGGATCGGCTGCCTCCTGCACACCCCCTACTGGGGATGGAGCCTGCCACCCGGGCATGTGCCCTTGATCGGAATCAATCTCAGGATCCATCCACAGGCCGACGCTCTTTCCGCTGAGCGAAACCAGCTAGGTCTATACCTGCATCTTCTCATGCTGCATGAATATATATATATGTATACACACATACACACACACACACACACACACACACACACACACATAGACACACACACACACACACTGTGCCGTGGCTGCATCATCCGTCAGAGGAGCGATGCCGTTTCCCTGTCCCCACTCAGAAAGTCATTAGCAGCGAAGTCATGTTAATTTTATGTCCTGGGAGCGAGCGAATCGGATGGTGGGGGATTTGTGGATGCTGCTGTGGGCGCGAGTCTGCCCCCTCAGCATCAGCCACCCCAGCCGCCTCCTTGAAGCCGGCTGACGGGCCACAGTTCTGTCCCTCTGTCCCTCGGAGGGCCAGCATTTCTGAGAGGCTCCCGGGTTTAAACCCGCATTGAACGCGCCGTGGCCGGTGGTGGACGCCTCCCTGGCTTATATGCGGGATCTCGGAGCACCGCGTGCTTTTTGCAGAGACGTGGGGCAGCGATGGGCGTGTTGACATGGAGGCATAACAGGGCTCAGGTTCTTTCTGATGGGAATTAACATTTTGGAGGTGACTGGGCGGGCTAGTGGAGCTTGGTTTTCAGTCCTCGCTCTGCCTCTTCTCCCTGTGCCCCCTCTCCCGACCCCCTATCCCTCTCCAACACACCCTGGCAGACACGTGTCTTTTGAAAATCTGCTGCAGGAGACTGGCCCCCCCCCTGGTTGAGACTCTGCCCGCCACGCAACCAGCCACAGTGCCTTTCAGCCCGCCCTTTCGCGCGCACGTTACACACAGTGACAGACGCGCTGGCCGAACTTGAAGGCACCTCAAACAGCCCGGCGCCGCGGAAGGTAAATATTTGTGGCCAAGAGGCCGCCTTGCAGGAAGCGGGAGACAGCGGCTGCCTTGTTAAAGGGGATAAAGCCTCGCAGGACGTGGGTACTGTGGGTTAGTTACTCTGCTCAGGTGCTTTTGTGACTCAGCGTGTGAACTTCCGGGTGCTAAAATGGGGGGGCCAGCTCGCCCCCTTTGCTTTTCTAACTTGCCTGGCTAGGGGTGCCCCTCGGATGTTGGGAGGAGATCTGTCATTCAGAAACTACTACTTGGGTTACCTGGCTGATCCGTGAGCCTGTCCCAGCACCGTTGGCACCGGGAGAAAGAACCCCTGGGCTCGGGACAACACTTCCCATGCTCTGCCTGGCTGGTGTGGCTCAGTAGTTGAGCGCTGTCCTGTGCACCAAGAGGTCGCTGGTTCGATTCTCCATCAGGGCAGGTGCCCAGGCGGCAGGCTCAATCGCCAGTAGGGGGCGTGCAGGAGGCAACCAATTGATGTGTTTCTCTCACATCGATGTTTCTGTGTGTGTCTCCCCCCTCACCGCTCCCCCTCCCCACTATTTAAACTTTTTAAAAATATATATTTTATTGATTTTTTACAGAGATGAAGGGAGAGAGAGAGAATTAGAAACATGGATGAGAGAGAGACATCGATCAGCTGCCTCTTGCATGCCCCCTACTGGGGATGTGCCCGCCACCAAGGTACATGCCCTTGACCGGAATCGAACCCGGGACTTTTCAGTCCGCAGGCCGATGCTCTATCCACTGAGCCAAACCGGTTTCAGCTCTCTCTTTAAACTTTTTATTTTAAAATAGAAATGGAAAAATATTCTCGGGTGAGGATTAACAACAACAACAAAAATACACACCAACAAACAGAGGACATGCATTGGGGTTTTCCTGCACCAGCCTGGGTCCGAGCACTGGATCTGGCCTCAGTGCGGGGAGGAGGGAGAAGGGGGGGGCAAGGAGCCGTCTGCTGCCCTGCCGGCGTTTGCTCCAGCCTTCCGGAAACTCGGTGCTGGAGGAATCCATGAGCCACTGGTTGGGGGGCTGCGGGACCCCATTGCCCGCCTGGAGAAGACTTCTCCCCACTCATCCCAGGCAGGGCCTTCCAGCCGCAGCGGCCCCTCCAACGTCCTGGGGGACTCAGTGTCCACTCCCAGTGGCCACCTCACACCCCTCCTTCCGTCTGCCCCGCCTCAGCTCCCTGTTGCTTCTGCCAGGTAACTCTTTCCTTCCCGGCTGCCATTTGCCCAGGACCCCGCCTCTGGGCCCCTCCCTGAGAAGACAGGGGGCCAGTGCTGTCTGCTCTGTGCTCCCCGGGTCTCCTGCTTCAGGGGGGCGGGATCAGGACTTCATGAACGTTGTTCAGCTGCTCAGTCCCTGCCCTTCCCAAGAGCCGAGGGTGGAGTGGCACACGCCTGTCAGGGCTTTGGCAAATACAATGGTACCTCAAGATACGAGTGCCCTAACATATGAGAATTTTGAGATACGAGCCATCGAGCGAGCAATTTTTGCTTTGAAATATGAGCAACAGTTGAGATAGGAGTCATCTCGGGGTTCGGCCGGCTGCACACGACCCACCAGTTTACCGCGACTGGAGCGTCTCATAGTTTCCCACGCCTCAAGGTTATGGAACGAATTAAACTCGTATCTCGAGGTGCCACTGTATTGGTAGAGTGAAACTGTCATGTCTTTTATTCTACTGTAGTTATATTTGGGCTTAGAATTAGGTTGTTGGGCTTAAAATGATTCATTAGGAGATTTGATTTTATTTTGCACAGTTTCGGGGTGACCCATCATGCATTGAAAACAGACCAGGATTTTTCTATTGTCTGCATTTAGGAAATTCGGTGACCAACGCATATGCCCTAAAGCAGTGGTCGGCAAACCGAGGCTCTCGAGCCACATGCGGCTCTTTGGCCCCTTGAGTGTGGCTCTTCCACAAAATACCACGTGTGGGCATGCACGTACAGTGCGAATGAAACTTCCTGGCCCATGCGCAGAAGTTGGTTTTCGGCTCTCAAAAGAAATGTCAATCATTGTGCTGTGGATATTTGGCTCTGTTCACTAAGAGTTTGCTGACCACTGCCCTAGACTAAAGGTGGTCTGTACGGAGGCCTGTAATTGGCTCATGAGACTGCAAGGTGGGATTTAAGGTGGGATTCCGCTTGGAATTGTCAGAGTTCATTACCTTCTTAGAGTGAAATAGGGGCATGTGGGAAATAGAACTCAATGACTGGCCCCAGCCAGACCAAAGGGTCCTGGGTTCGATTCCAGTCAATGGCAGGTACCTTGGTTGCAGGCTCCTCCCAGGCCTGGGCCCCTGGTCAGGACGAGTGCAGGAGGCAACCAATCAATGTGCTTCTCTCACATGGATGTTTCTCTCTGTCTTTCCCTCTCTCTTTCACTCTCCCTAGAAATCACTGGAAAAATATCCTTGAGTGAGGATTAACAAAAAACAAATGAAGAGTAAATGACTGAAAAACAGCCAATCACAGCCCATCTTCCTAAACTATAAATAATTACCAGTCCACGGGGCATCATGTGAGCATGGCCGGTCTCCCCTCAGCCCAAACAGAGGGCCCCTCTGAAGGCCAGAATGTTCACTTCTCTCCCACTGCCCCCGGGTGAGATCTTTCTAGAATCACCCCCTAGGACTGTAGTCGGCAAACTGCGGCTCGCGAGCCACATGTGCCTCTTTGGCCCCTTGAATGTGGCTCTTCCACAAAATACCATGGCCTGGGCGAGTCTGTTTTGAAGAAGTGGTGTTAGAAGAAGTTAACGTTTAAAAAATGTGGCTCTCAGAAGAAGCTTCAATCGTTGTCCTGTTGGTATTTGGCTCCGTTGACCGATGAGTTTGCCGACCACTGGCCTAGGATGATCTGGTGAAATAATGGACATTCCTGGGCCCTCTCAGGACTTCCCGAGTTATCTCTGGGGTCCGACTTGGTAACGTACATTTTTAAACTTTTTGTTTTAAAATAGTGACACAGCGCCAAAACCGGTTTGGCTCAGTGGATAGAGCATCAACCTGCAGATTCCCAGTCAAGGGCACGTATCTTGGTTGCAGGCACATCCCCAGTAGGGGGCGTGCAGGAAGCAGCTGATCGATGTTTCTCTCTCATCGATGTTTCTAACTCTCTGTCCCTCACCCTTCCTCTCTGTAAAAAAAATCAATAAAATATATTTAAAAAAAATAAAAATAAAAAATAAAATAGTGACACAGGAAGTCTCAGAAATAGTACAAAGATTCCCCCCTCCCACTTTCCCCCTGCCCCCTTCCCGCTCCCCGCTTCCCCCTCACCATGGGATGCCGGTGGTCAGTCATGGTTCACTGTCTGAACCAGGGGTTGCCCTTGGTGCGTTACCATCACCGGGGCAGCCGATCTTGCCGTTTCTCCCCGTTTTTTTAACATGGTCCCCTGTGTGTAGCTCGGCGTGGTTTCAGTCCATGTGTCGATTCATGTGTCTGGGGTTTAATTTAAAGACCAAACAGCCTCAGAGCCGGAGCCTCCGTGTGGGCACACACCGCTGCCGTGTTTATGCAAGTGTCTTCGAGGCTTCGGCATGCCTCTCCCACAGGCCGGTTTCCATGCAAATATTTGTCTGGTTGTTTTGAAACAGCACGATCTGCTTCCCCTTGGAGACGCCGGCGTGTGAAAGTTGCTATGGAGATCCAAGTGTTGGCATTTTACACCGGGACATGGCATTTGGGTGGCTCCCGGCGTCAGCTTGGGAGCCGGTGTTGACTTCCTCAGGCCTGGACGGGGTGCTTTGCTGTTTTTGTTTTTGTTTTTTTTTTAATTTAAATCCTCACCTGAGGATATTTTCCCATCGACTTGTAGGGAGAGTGGAAGAAAGAGGGAAAGACAGAAACATGCATGAGAGAGAAGCACATGGATTGCTTGCCTCCTGCAGGTGTACCCCGACCAGGGTCTGGGCCAGGGAGGAGCCTGCACCCGAAGTACATTCCCTGACTGGAATCAAATCCAGGACCTCCAGTCTGCAGGCTGATGCTCTACCCATTGAGCCAGACCAGCCCAGGCTCGGGCAGGGTTTATGCCACTCAGGCTAAGACCCCTCCCCGATGCAGCTTCTCCTGGGTAACTGCCTCCCAGCCCATTTCGGGTTCTTACCCGGAAACAGCCCCTCTGTTTAGTACGTTTAGTATTTTTAGAAACAACCCCACACGTTGCAGGGACGGTAATGACCCTTCTCGAGCAATTAAAACCAGCTGGCACCTTGTAGCCGCGGTCCAGGCCGGCTGCTGCTGGCGGCGGCTGCCTCTGCAGGGGACGCAGCGCGAGTTGCTGACCGCCAGTGGCGGTGATGGGTCCGTGAGCATCCTGAGGGCTCTGGCACCCAGGCGGGGTGAGCCAGGGAGACGGTGCCCCCCTTGCATCCACCCATTGGCTTCACCGACAGAAGTCTTCACATTAGTGTATATTAGTCAGCCAGCCTTTTTCTCAGTTCTTTTGGCTGCTGTTTGTTAATTCTCACCTAGGGATATTTTCCCCCTTGATTTTTAGAGAGAGTGGGATGGAGAAAGGGAGGTGGGAGGAAAGAGATAGACAGACAGACAGACAGACAGACAAACAGACATAAATGTGAAAGAGACACATTTATTGGTTGCTTCCCCCTCCTGCCCCGATTGGGGCCGGGAATCAAACCTGCAACCCAAGTACGCGCCCTTGACTGGGAACCAAAGCCTTGACCATTAGGTGCCAGGGCTGATGCTCTAGCCACTGAACCGCACCGGCCAGGGCTCAATTCTTCTTTGGGAAGCTTTACTAGTGCTTTTTATTTCGCTGAGTAAAGCCAGCCAGGACCCCTGTGCATGGACGGGCTGTGCACTCTTGCAATTTTGGGCCTCGGAGGTCAAAGGTTTTTCTCTCTCTCTCCCTTTCTCATACCACTCCGTGCAGATTTTCTCAAGCCCAGTGGAAGGATACACGCGTTTATTTTTAGTACTGCTCCGCTGGAGTGTTGTATGAATATTAAACAGGAGTGGCCCTGGGGAGCTGGTTCTCTGGTTCAGGGGGCGGCGGGAGTGGGGAGAAGGCATATTGATTTCTGAAAACAGGAAGCATCTCAGTCTGTGGTTTTGTTAGGCCATGGAACCAACCACGCACGCGGTCTGGGGAGGTGCAGGTGAGCGGGCGGCATATGGGCAATTCTAAAACACAGGCATTATCCCTTCTGCATCCCACGGTGCCGTCACTGTTGCTTCCGAATATCTGTGGTCATTTCCCCCAGAAATTACTTCTGGGGGTTCCCTCCTGAATCTTGATTTTTTAAAAAAATAATTCTTCCATGTGATTTTGAATACAGTGGTACCTCAAGATACGAGTGCCCTAACATACGAGATTTTTGAGATACGAGCCATCGAGTGAGAGATTTTTTGCTTTGAAATACAAACAATATTTGAGATACGAGTAATTACGCGGATCGGCCGGCTGCACACGACCCACCAGTTACCGCAACTCGAGCATCTCATAGTTTCCCACGCCTCAAGGTTACGGAACAAATTAAACTCGTATCTCGAGGTACCACTGTACTCTATTTCTTTGTCATTAATGCCCTCTCCATCCCCACACCCCTTCCCCTCCACACACACACTCAAATCACACCACACCTAAGGTAAGGGGTGCAGACATTGCGTAAGCGTTCCAGCAAGAGAGTAACAGCAGAGGCCGGGGAGGGATTTGGGGCTGCAGGCGGGGTCCGTGTGCCCACGTTATGTGCAGTTACTTGCTTCCTCCTCTTCCTCTTCCTTTTCTCCTTTCCCGGGCTTGCTTTCTTGCTTCCGGGTTCTGTTTTTGAAGGGGCTCCTCTGTGCTGGCCCCTGGTGGGTCAGAGTTTCCCGTGGGCTCTCATGGAAAAGTTGACAGTTGTCCTGTTTTGCAGGGGGACTTGGGTCAGAGAAGGCGGCTATAAAACTTACCAAGTTTGACCTTCAGAGGAGAGTGACGTTAGCAGAAGGGGCAGCACAGGTCAGCCCTGCAGGAGGCAGTTTGCAAAGGCAGCCAGGCCTGAGGGCTCACAGTTCCCTTTAAGCGTGAGTCTCTGTCGCTCCCCCTGAGTCAGGCTGGATGTGAGGGCGAGAAGGCGGCCAGGCGGTGGTGGGGTGAGGGCTGAGCCTCCGCCTGAGACTCGGGGGTCAGGGTGCTTGCTCTCGTCTGGTTCCTGCTCATCACGGCTCCTGCTGGGGCCTGGCCCGCGTCTGCGGTGCTGAGCTCATCCACCGGCTGCCTCCCAGGACAGCGGACAGGCGTGGACTCCCTGGGAAGGTGTGGTATGAAAGGAGTATTGGCCTCAAACAAGAGGCCTTGCTGTTGCTCTCTGCTGGGATGGCTGAGAACTGTGCTGGCAGACGATGCTGAGGCACCTGGGACCACAGTCACGGCCAGTGTTCTTATTGCACTCACTAGTGACCTGGTGCACGGATTCGTTGCACAGTGGAAGGAAATTAATTAGAAGGTGGCCGGTGGGGAGGGTCTGAGTGAGATGAGAGGAGCACTCCCTGGAGCCAACCTCCCTCAGCCCCTCCCCGGCGTCTGCGGATTGAGCGTGGTTTCTCCAGCAGGTGGGGTCCCTCGGGCTGGCTTATGGGGATTGGGCTGAAACCAGCTCTCGGACATCCCCTGAGGGGTCCCAGAGTGAGAGAGGGCACTCTGCAAAGTTGGCTGTGGTACAGGGTGTGGAATGCAAACACAAGGATGCAATAAACCAGATTTGGGGCTGACAGAGCCCCAGCAACAACATAACTCACTGCCGAAGGTGGGATCGCCTGGCCCCAGGAGGAATCGGGCTCCCTCCTCTCTGGTTTCGGGGTGCATCACCCGAGAACCGCTGCTACCCAGTCACTGCAGCTCAGCAGCTCCTATGTGGAGCTTCTGCCCCCTGGTGGTCAGTGTGCGTCATAGTGACTGGTTG
>PVJN01012650.1:0-49786 GCA_004026805.1 Lasiurus borealis
AGAACTCCTTGGTAAAGATTCTGGAAAAAAAGCTGCCAGTCTCTCTTTGACCATAATATATGAGAAGAGAAATGTAAGAGATCCAGGTAAAATGGTTTCCCAATAGATTAGGGATGGGGAATGTCTAGCCCAAGAGCCGTAAAAGACCTGCCAAATTATTTAGTCTGGCCAAATTATTTAGGCATTAGGGTGAGTTAATTAAATGTATGACCAAACACAGCAGGCTAATTTTTCAGTTGGTAATTTGTATAGCCTTGCAAATGATATTCTTGGCAGAAATAAGGTTCTCCACCCCTACAAAGACATTAGTCAACTTTTCAACTGTAGCCATTCTTCTTTTAGAACTCAAACAGGTTCTATCTTTTAAAAACTCACTTTAATCTAATTGTGGAATTGAACAAACATTTGTAAATAGTCAGAAACTAGTTTATAGCAAGCATGATTTCTATTCATTTCAGTAAGGAGAAAACACCATACAGTCATTGTTAAAGGTATCCATCCATAAATTACTTTTATTTCTCATTAAATGAGCACAGAGTCATTAGCATATTAACAGATATGTTTATTATTACATATCCATCAGTGCGGCTTTCAATACCACTTGAAACATGCATATCATCCTAGAGACGAATCAGTTTTCCAGTGCTTATTTGATACACATTACTGCAAAGCCATTATAAATTACTGAGGAGGTATTTGGTTAAAAAAATAAACAATAAATCATACTGCCCATACAAATCTACTCTTGGTATTGCACACAAGAGTTATCAGTATTTATCTGGTAATTCCTATGTTAACTGGAAAACATCACAGATGTATTGCCATAATTTTCTTTTATATTGGTGCAACCTTCTACATGTTTTGCAGTTTTATAAAGTCATTCATTATTTTAGCAGGTAGTTTGATGCAAAGATTGTACTTAATTTATGAAAGTCCAACAAACCTCTAAATATTTAAAATTAAACCAAATATCAATGAAAAACTCACTGACATAATTTTTTGAAAATATGTTTTTTGAAACTTCTATATTTAGACATGGCAGTAAAATAATTCTCTCAAATTAAGGCACTAAAAGCTCAATGCAACGCTCATTGAAGTGTTCTAAGAATAATTTACATTTCAAACAGTGCATACATTTCTTATATGTTTGTTAACTTAATGTCTTTATCACTTAAAACCACAAAGAAATACATTATACAATTACAGAAATGATGTACCCCACAAAATGTTTTAAACTTGGTTCTTTTTTACAGTTAGTTCCTAAAGTCTCTAGTAGTAAAATAACTCAATATGGCTTGGCAAAAATGCATAGATTAAGTGTAATATTTTTTGCCTTCTCCCAGTCACCAATCTACAAATTTGCTGAAACACATACAGTATTTTATAAAGCATAATGTAAGATACTTATTCTCCATTAAGTCCACCACGGCAATCAACAATAAGGCTTTTAAATTCTACAGTGAGGGCACTGAAGTCAAGTGAAATCACTGCTTTCTTAAAATAGTTTTGTATAGTCTTGCAAGAGCACAAAAACTGAAGTCATTAAAAAAAATTGCAGTTGTCTCATTTTGAGATATTTTCTTTACTCCTTCCATGAGCTGATCTTGATAGTGATGGCCATTCCACTTAAAAGTGAAAGTCCCTTCCTCTTACTCATCTGAGGAAACTGTGTTCTATCATGATTGACAGGCATTTTCTTAGAAATTCAAAAAGGCAGCACCTTTTTAAAATATATAT
The DNA here is from genome assembly GCA_004026805.1 of Lasiurus borealis. Lineage (NCBI taxonomy): Eukaryota > Metazoa > Chordata > Mammalia > Chiroptera > Vespertilionidae > Lasiurus > Lasiurus borealis. The sequence continues at coordinate 1,738 of PVJN01012650.1, forward strand.
ATCTAGCTAAGCTTTTCACCAATTGTACTTGCATTACATAGTAATAATTAATCTAATCTACCTGTAGGCAAACCCGCAATAAAAAAAAACAAAAAAAAAAACAGAAAACAAACAAACAAAAAAAAAACCCCTTGGTGTGCTTTTGTGCCAAAGCATGGACAGAATAACAGCAATCTTAACCCTGAAGCCTGTGATATTGTGTCAAAGGAACAGCCTGTCTGTTCTGCATGGTTAAAGAAGCCTGGTTTTATCAGGTAGCATCCCACACGATTCCACAAGGTGCTAGGTCACATGGTTAACTGTTGGTGGGAAAAAAGAAAAACTATAATTTAAAAAATGTACTCAGTTGTAGGGAAAGGTAAATTACATTATATTTATATCTAATAACAAACACACAAAACTTGAAAAACAAAAAAATGGAAAAATGCACTTAATATTATCTCCTTTTTGCTTCTACTCTATTCAAACATATTTCACACACATAAATGCATATACTAGCTACATATACATATATGTGTGCATATACTTGTATGTGTATACATACACACATACATACACATATTTTATGAAGCAATAAAAAGCAATTCTAAATAATTTTTTATCTTAGCTTTTAGCCTACACAGGAGGGGATTGATATAGGATTCTACAGAGAAGCAAATCTGTGATAGGTCTCACTTTTAGAGTCAAATGCCCCTCTTAATATAGGGCCTACACTCCAGCAAAAGTTGGTATTTGGTACAGGAGAAAAAGCATAGGCTTTAGAATTAGATGAAAATGGGTTCCAATCCTGACTATGCTACTTCAGCTGTGTGGTCTTGTTCAAGTTATCTAATTCCTTTGAATCTCATTTAGTCATGTCAAAAAGAGAACTTACTGAGAAGATTATTTATAAACATAGTCACTGATAATAGTCATTGATAATACCAAATAATTTTGATTTTAAAAACCCCACTATGTCAATATAGCTAAAAATAAAAAATGAGCAAAGTTTTATATAAATCTGTTTATATTAAAAAAGAGATAAACCACAAGATTTTTAAAATATTATGGGCTATGGGTGGAAAGTAATCAACCAAGAACCTGTATGCATATATGCATGGCCCATGGCCACTGATAATAGGGCAGTGAGGGCCTAGGTGGTAAAAGGGGGGAGACTGGGGGTGGGCTAGAAGGGGTCAATGGGGAAATAAAGGGAACATATGTAATACTTTCAACAAAAAAAATTTACAACAAAACAAAAACTAGTATGGGCTAAATATATGCCAACTATACCAACCAATGACAAAATTTGACATGGAAGTAAATAAATATGATATACAAAATATTATTTAACAGGAATCAGTTAAACTAACTTGTAAAGTCATGTCTAGTCATATATAAATACCTAACTACATATGATACTCATCACTTTCACACTGTTAAAAAGGTAAGCATTTCAATCCTTACCTAGTTTTTCCAGATGTATTTTTGACCACTTTCCGGAAAGACTGATTTGCACTGGATCTTGTAGAAAGTGTTCGAGGGGATGCACGAACAAAACCAGATGGTGGATTCTTAGGTATCTTTTTCACTAAATGAGTTACCCATTTCTTTTGTTCATCCTGAGAACATGCTAACAACAGCATATCTCTTGCTGATGTTACATCATAACTTACTATGTTAAAAAAAAAAAAGAGTACAATTAAAGTCATATAAAATGTAAAAATAATAATTTTCTAAGTTCTTAAAATCTGAAAAGATTTCCTATGTATGCTTAATTAAGCTTGGACAGTATCCCTTTACCCTTAATATAATTAAGACTGAAATTTAAAAAGAAAACACTAGTTATAAACTAGTAAGAAAAACAAAGTAAAATCAGAATAAATGCATTAGTGAAACAAATAAATGTATATTTAAAACACAAGTTCCTTATCTTAAAATACCTGTATTCTGTATTCTCCCTCTAGCTGGTAAAATTGATATTTTATCTATAATACAGTATGCTGGTTCAAGTAGTGAACACCAGATAAAAAAAAAAAAAAGTCAGGCCTGGCTGGCATGGTTCAGTGGTTGAGTGTCAACCTATAAACCAGGAGGTCACAGTTAAGCTCCTGGTCAGGGCATATGATATGCCTGGGTGGGGGGCTTGATCCCCAATGTGGGCGTGCAGAAGGCAGTTAATCAATGATTCTCTCTCATCACTGATGTCTCTATCACTCTCACTTCCTCTCTGAATCAATAAAAAAAGAAAACAAGTCAGAGATAAAAGTTCAAGGGGTGAAATATAGTGGAACTCGCCTATGGCTCTTCTCTCCAATTTATAATTTTTTTTTAACAAATGAGTGATTCTCTTTCAAAGACATTATATTCAAAGCCAAATCTATAACTGTAAAATGATAGCTGTATGTTGTTCCACCGTGTCAAAATGTTGCTTCTTATAACTTTTTTCCTTAAATTTGAGCATGTTCTGTACTTATTAGAAGGATCCAGACCAATGGAGGTAGAAACTACATTGCAACAAAGGTTCTTCAGATATATATTTCACAGCTTATACTTTTTTCAACTTGGTATAGAAAATGCTACACTTGAAAAAGTTATTGGGATATATATATAAAAATATATAAAATATAAAATATATTTTTATTGATTTCAGAAAGGAAGGAAGAGGGAGAGAGAGGTAGAAACATCAATGATGAGAATCATTGATCAGCTGCCTCCTGTATGTCCCCTACGGGGGACTGAGCCCACAATCCTGGCATGTGCCCCTGGCTAGAATCAAACTTAGGACCTTTCTGTCCCTAGGCCTATGCTCCATCCACTGAGCCAAACCAGTTAGGGCTCTAATTTAAGTTGTAAAATTTTTCATGCCTTACCTTTACATGGAGAAATTAGGTCCTCCTTCTTATCTAAGTGATCTCTGTGGCACTTAACATGGCATCTTCGACATTCTAGGGCAGGGGGTGGCTTAAAAACATGCCAGAGAGGTTTGGCACAGGCCTCACAGTTGGCGGGAAAATGGTAGAGTGTAGGAATGAACTCATGGCCTTTGTGATTCTGAAAATTAGTTTTTTCAGCTTGTTGTACTGGTTCCATCTCTACATCTTTTCTACATTCACCTTCATTTGCATAAAGTATCTATTCAAGAATGGTAAAAGAAGATAAAAAAGATTTGTATCTGAACATACAAATTTCAAATGTATAAAAGCATTGGTGAATATATATTTACCTCAAAAAAATGTATTTAGTACTTAGGTAAAAGATCTTCTGAAATTATAATTTTCATATTTTTACCTGAAATATTTTAGGAATTTCTTCAGTTTCAGCTCTGTACACATCTCCTTGGGTTACAGGTCGAACATGAAACAATTTACTAAAATGGAAACAAATATGATAAAAGCCATCATAAAAACTCAGTAAAAGATATAAACAAACATTTCTTGAAATTAGTCTTTAGAAAAATAAAGCTTAAAACCACTATACACCTGTAAGAATTTGAAAATACTAACAAATCAAATGCTGATGAGCATGCCGAGAAACAAGATCACTCATGCAATTGTGGTAAAAATGTAAAATTGCAGAGCCACTCTGGAAAAGAGGGTGGCAATTACACTCCTGGATCTTTACTCCAAAGAAAAAATTATATCTATGTGAAAATCTACACAGGAATATTCACAGGAGCTTTATCTATAATAACCCAAAGTGGAAACAACCCAAATGAATTGTTAAACAAATGGTGGTATATCCAAACCATGAAATACTAAACTATTCTATTCAACAACTGAAAGAAAAAAACTACAACCTGGATGGATCTCAGAGGAATTACACTGAGTGAAAGAAAACAATCCTGAAGTTTATATGGTATTTTTATTTCATTTATATAACATCTTTGCAATGATAAAAATTATAGAGATAAAGAACGTACTAGTGATTGCCAGGAATTAGGGAGGAATGGAGAAAAGGAGCTTCTTATGACTATAAAAGGGTAACATGAGGAATCCCTGTGATGGAACTGTTCTGTATATTGACTGTGGTGATGGTCATAAGAGAAAAAAGTAAAACTATTATTATTTGGAGATGACATGATTGTATACATAGAAAATCCCTGTGGAATAAAAAAAACTATAAAAGTAAATGAATAACAAGATTAGAAAATTCAAGATTAATATATAAAAATAAATAGTGTTGGAACAACCAGACACTCATATGAAAAAAAAAAAAACATCCTACCAAATATTCATATGGAAAAAAACAACCAGATATTCATGGGGAAAAAATCTAACTTCAACCAGAACCTCTTAAATTTTAGATTAATCATAACTTAATTGTAAAACCTAGAACAATAAATTTCCTAGAAGGAAACAAAGAACACCTTCAACAATCTTTGAGCAGGCAAAAATTTCTTGGACGGATTAAAAAACACAATTCTTTTTAAAAAACTTGCTAAATGGTCTCCGTTTAAAGATACTGTAAAGGAAATGAACAGGCAAGCTACACACAGGGAAATATTTACACTATGTATTTCTATCACTGAATTTGTATCCATGATATATAAAGAATTTCTACAAATCAATATTATAAAAATAAGCACATAATTAAAAAAATGTGCAAAAGACTTGGAAACACTTAAGACAATATATACAAATGGCCAATAAACACATAAGATTCTTGGCATAATCAGTCATGAGAAAAATACAAATTAAAACAATGAGATAGCATCTCATATCAATTAGAACAGAAAAATCAAAGAATGACAACACCAAATGTTGGTGAGGATGTGGAGCAACTGAAACCCATATTACTGGTAAGTATAATATAGTATAAACATTTTTGAAAACTATTTGGTAGATTTTTTGAAAGATTAAACACGGTCTACTCTATGACACAGAATTCCATTCCTAAAGTTCCTAAAAGAAATGTTCATAGCAGTCTAATTTATAATAGTCCAAAACTAGAAGTAACTCAAATGTCTGTCAACAGAACAATGGATGAGAAAATTGAGATATATTCTTTCAACAGAATACTATGCAGCAATAAAAAACAAACAGAAATTGCTATACATAGTAAAACATTATGCCGAACTAAAAAAGCCAGCCAGAAAAGAGTATACACTGTATAATTCCATTTGTATTGTTGTACAATAGGCAAAATTAATTTTAGTGATAGAATTTAGATTTTTAAATGTTTTTTATTAATTTTTAGAGAGAGAGGAAAGGAGAGGGATAGGAACATCAATGAGAGAGAAACATCATTGATTGGCTGCCTCCTGCACACCCTCTACTGAAGATTGAGCCCACAACCTGGGTATGTGCCCTGACTGGAAATCCAATCAGAAATCTCTTGGTTCATGGGTTGATGCTCAACCACTGAGCCACATCGGCCTGGCTAGAATTCAGATATTTTATTTTTATTTTTTTATTTTACTTTACTTTATTTTATTTATTTTCAACTCAACTGTAGGTTTATTAGAAAGGCCATGGACAGGTGAACCCTGAGTTACCAACTAAGGAAGAAATGATAAAAAGGCCCTGCCCACCTGGCCGACCCACAGGCCTCCTGTGTGCTCTGTCCTGTGGCAGACTCCAATAGAAGTCAGTCAAAAAGTGCATAGAATTCAGATTTTTAAAAACATGTTTTTCTTTATTTTAGAGAGAGAGAGAGAGAGAGAGAGAGAGAGAGAGAGAGAGAGAGAGAGACATCAATGTGAGGTTTCGAGAAACACTGATCCGCTGCCTTCGGCATCCCCACCTATTAGGGAGAGAGTCAACAATCTGGACATGTGCCCTGACTGGGAATCGAATGTGTGACCTTTGGTGCATGGTTCTATGCTCAACCGATTGAGTGACATCGGCTAGGGCCAGATTTTTTTCCTTCTGAGAAGTGGCAAGGTGAGATTTCTATGATGATGGAAATATTTTATTTTATCTTGTCTTAAGTGGTAATAACATGGGTGTTTATAAAAGTCACTGAACAGAACATTTAAGATGCACGCATTTTAATATACTAAAATCATACCTCAATAAAAAAGTAAAACAAAAATGACCTCTCATTGATCTAAAAAATATTTAACTTAGTTGAAAGATGATGCCTCTTATATTTTTTATGTATTATTCTATTTATGTGGTCATTTAAATTTTCATAACTAATATTTTTTTAAAAAATAGGAAATGAAATATAAGTACTCTGGTATTTGCTCAGTTCTTTTATATTCTAAGTATAAATAGCTCCACAAATGTTTAATTCCAATGGAAATACTTCATTTTATGTTCTTCTTGAATACACCCACTACACTTTAAATTTGCATTTTGTTGCATCCCCACCTATTAGGGAGAGAGTCAACAATCTGGACATGTGCCCTGACTGGGAATCGAATGTGTGACCTTTGGAGTGGACTGATAATTCTCAGGGGGAAAGAGGTGGGGGGGTGCACGAAAAGACTGGACAAAAATCATACACCTATGAGTGAGGACAATGGGGGGGAGGTAAGGGCAGAGGGTTGAGTGGAAACCTGGTGGAGGGGAAATATGGGGGGGGGGAGAGGAACAATTGCAATGATCTGAACAAAAATATTTATTAAAATTAAAAATAATAATAAATAAAATCTTTAAAAAAATAAAAACATATGTTGTCTTTAGAATATGTAAGTCAGTTATGCAAACTTTTCCCTTTCACATTTTGTTCAAGATTTAACGTAAAGTTATTATTTAAATATAAGAAAAAGAGAAAAGTGTGTAACATTGTTTCAGTAAAATATAAACTAAATTATAAGTCTAAAAATAATTTATTTTATATGTAATACTTTCAACAATAAAGAGTTATTAAAAAATAAAGTTAAAATAATTATCACAAGTTAACACTCAATTGACTTAAAATTCAATCAAAAGCAACTTACTCTATGTCTAATACCATAGATGGATTGGATTGCTCCTTATCTTGTTCATCATTATAAAATAAAATTTTTTTGCTGCTTACCACAACATACTGAAATGAGAAAAAAGAGGGAAGAGGTATAAGATCAACATTAACTTGGTTGAAAGTAATAGGCATATCTGCCATTACTAGTAAATTATATTAGACTAGAGGCCCCGTGCACAGATTCATGCACGAGAGAAGAGGGTCCCCTCAGCCTGGCCTGTGCCCTCTCGCAATCCAGGATCCCTCAGGGGAAGTCCGACTGCCGGTTTAAGGCCAGACCTGTGGGTATTGGGCCTAAATTGGCAGTTGGACACCCCCTGAGGGATGTAGCATTATACCAAGTTGCAGGCAGACAGGGAGGAACCCAAGTCAGTGCCACACTTCTTACGCTCATCCCAGCCCATTGCACCTGCTGCTGCCGCTTGGTAGCCCTGCCAACAGAGTCAAGAGAGGTTCCCACTGCCATAGCTGCACTTGCCAGCTGTGAGCCCGGCTTCTGGCTGAGCGGGCACTCCCCCTGTGGGAATGCGCTGACCACCAGGGGCAGTTTCTGCATTGTGCGTCTTCCCCCTGGTGATCACTGTGTGTCATAGTGACTGGTTGACCGGTCGTTCCACTTGTAACAGTTGCTTAGGCTTTTGTATATATAGATTAATCTAAAATTAATGCTAATAGTAGGGAAGTTAATACAAGTTTTACACTTAAAAGTAAATATATAACAAAATATCAACTGGAAAACACTGAGGTATATGATACCTGTTTCTTCCAGCCATATCGTTTGATATTTCCTCTATTTGGTATTGAAAGCCAACCTTCAATTCTTGATTCTAAGAGAAAAAGAATATATAACATTCAGTCTTAAATTAGAACAAAAGGAAAAGCTATTAACAAGTTGTCTGACAGCATGCAGAAACAGGCATTTGAACACAGCTAAATGAATAAGTGCTATAATTTGCTCTTTCATGCTTCAATCACACAAATCAACTTTAATGGCCATACAAAGATTGCAGAAAAAAATTCCAAGCCACTTTTCCCATAAAATTAACATTTAGTACTCAATTACAAAAGTATGAAATAACAACAATAACCTTAAGAGCCAGGCAAGACTGGAATGGACTGCAGCTTAAATGGGATATGATACAGAAGACTATAAATATCATTTAACATTCATATAAAAATACTTAGCAAAAAAAAATTATGCAGCAAGTAGAACAAATCAGAGCCATGATTTACACAAGAAATAGCAAGCAAAAGTACAGAAGTGTCCTATTACTCACAGAAGATAAGAATAGAAGATAAATAAATAAGGAATGCAGGCAGAATCAACTAGATATAGAGAATAAGAGACAAGCATTTTATTTGTTTTCTCAATACAATATTCTGATAAACTTTTTGGTAAAACACCCAAAATAATTTCAATAATACTGCCCAAAATTAGTTGGTGGGGTACTTAATTCTAGTGGTAAGTCCAATTAAATTTTCATCAAACTAAAAAAGTGCAAGGCTTTTTAACTAATTGTGATACTAGAATTTAATAAATAGCAAAAGAACACATAATTCAATTGGTCAACCTTTAATATTTTAACAAATTTGTGTAGTTCAGAAATTCTAGACTAATTCTATCAAGTCATTTTATTGTAATTATCACTACTGTTTAATTATAATTGTTTATTAGAAATATTTTCGAGAAAAAGATTCCAATAGTTATTTTATATCAGGTTAGAAATAAGTGCACTTAATTATTCTTATATGTCTATTTTATATTTGAAACAACAAAAGAATGGAAAAGTAACTAAATTTAAAATACAATACTATAATGTGACAGATTATACCATGATCTAATCAAAATACACGCACTCACGCACAAACACACACACACACACACACACACACACACACACACACACACACACTGCCCTTTCCACACAAAGGCTGTAAAAGAGCCCAGATTTACGTTAAAGGTAACAACAATGGATAACATTCACTGAAAACTTATTTTTTGCCAAGTGCTTTACAATAATATCTCATCTAAAAATGTGTATAATTCCATAAATACAGGAATATAGGATAGGATAGGATAGGATAGGATAGGATAGGATAGGATAGGATAGGATAGGATAGGATAAGATAGGTTCTATTATCATCTTCCATTTACAAATAAAGAGACTGAGGGTTAGCAAGGGAAACTGAATTGCCTAAGGGTACTCTTATCAGTAAAAGTCAAAGCTCTAAGGCTTGCCTTGGCGTTCTAATTTCTAAGCTTATATTCCTAAAGCATAATACTACTATGTCCTTTAACAAGCTTTAAAGTTAATTGAATCAGGGTCATGTTCTTGTTCCAACTTCTTCAATGTACTTAATGCCCTTTGCTTTTGATATTTCCTTGCACTTGTTAAAGTAGAGGTAATAGTGAGAAACTTCAGCTCAAAATGATAACCCTCTTCTCCCAGCTTTTTTCTTAGTTGCTGTTATTTAGTACATCAATAGCTATTTTGTTTCCTTAGGATAGTTCCTTGGTAAGTTTTGAGAGTACAGAGACCATAACCTAACACTTTTAAATATATTTTATTGATTTTTTACAGAGAGGAAGGGGGAGAGAGAGAGTTAGAAACATTGACGAGAGAAAAATCAATCAACTGCCTCCTGCACACCCCCTACTAGGGATGTGCCCGCAACCAAAATACATGCCCTTGACTGGAATTTAACCCAGGACCCTTCAGTCCGCAGGCCGACACTCCATCCACTGAGCCAAACTGGTTTTGACATAGCCTAACACTTTTATATACCCCACTGCATCTGACATATAGAGTAGGTACTTGATAACTATTTATTGATTATTTTGCAATTCTGCTTTTTAAAAGTTAGCCAATTAAGCCATTCTCTGTAGATAATGGTTATAATTTAACAACCAAAGGGCTATTTTATATTAAATGACATGCAGAAGGCTGGTGATCATTCAAAAATATTCTCTTAGAAAAGCAAAGAATTATTGTTAGGACAATTTTCCTCCAAAGTGCCCAAAAGCTGGACCTCTTATTCCTAAATCTATTTAATAGCAGTAATTCCTCACTGAAAATAAAAGATATGAAAATCATTGAAATCTTGATGTTTATACAAAATTGTATATGCCAAAATACTGCTTCTCAGTTATTTTTTTCTATGAGGATAAATGCCAAAAATATTTATTCTTTTTGGTTCTGAGTTTGGACTAATCTGCCAGTGTTTTCTTTATTATATTTTCAATGAATTAGTATATGTCATAACTTTATCTGTCATTTTAATATTCCTATAGAAACTTTATATACCAAAGGCATTTTATGAATCAAATAAACCCAGTTTTATATCTGTTAAATTTAAATGAAGAAATTTAGAGCTCAGAAAAGGTACAGAGGATATGTGATTTTTGCTCACTTAAAACAATAATGTTATGGAAGAAAATTTTAGTTTTTCCTTCTGGTGAATTCTCTTCAGAGAAACAGTTGAACGAATACACAATATATACTCAGTTATAACAAAAAAAATACATATTAACTTCTCCTCTGTGTCCTTTCTTTTAAAAAAAAATATATGTTATTGATTTCAGAGAGGAAGAGAGAGAAACATCAATGAGAGAGAATCATTGATTGCCTGCCACCTACTGGGTATGGAGCCTACAATCTAGGCATGTGCCCTAACCAGGGATCCATCCATGACCTCCTGGTTCATAGGTCAATGCTCAACCACATCAGCCAGGCTATTTACTTTCTCCTTAGATGAAAGTTAATATAGCAGCTTTTAATATTATAAAAATCACCTTTACAATCATGACCACTTGTAATATAAGTGGCAATCTAAAAGTATAATGCAGTCAATTCCATCTTTTACATCACAGACACAGAAATCAGCTTCTCCAGATAAAGAAATGTTGAGGACTTCTAAAACTGGGTTATCATCAATATACTACAGAAGTACAAAATCAAGGTGGCACCACATTTTCTGTATTTGTAGAGCAACTTTACCTTAAAAAAAAAAAATTAGATGTGCATTGCTGCAATATCAGCAATTGACTCCTTTACCCAAACAGAGACAGAGAGACTAACTATATGTAAATCAATATTTAATATAGCGAATTTAAACATCAAAGCTAAACTCTGATGACTACCTAAGTTTACCTGGATAAACCACATATTGCTTAAGAAAAAGAACTAGAGAACCATTCTAACATATTTTAATTATTTTCAAGTGATATTAAAAATGAAACCAACCAATGCCTAAGAATTCAGATGCACTGATTATCTTTAAATCACTGGTTATATTTGGACAAAATCGCAAACTCTCAAATGCTACACATAAAGAAATCTACCATTTAAGGTTTAAATTGCACAACTTGAGATCAACTGGATGGAAAGAGAATGGTGAAGATACCGTATTTTCTAGTGTATAAGATGACTTTTTAACCCAGGAAAATCTTCTCAAAAGTCGAGGATCATCTTATACCCCAGGTGTCATTTTATAGGGCAAGAATATCCAAACTCTGTATTTTAACTGGAAAAGTTGGGGGTTGTCTTATAAGCCCAGTCGTCTTATATGCCCGAAAATACGGTAATCAATAAGATATAATGAATATTAATGGAGTGCTGATACCAAATGTCTTTCCTAATGCTTCATCTACTTTAATATTCTTGGATCAATAGTTACAAAACAAGGAAAGACATTTATTACATTAGTTTTTCTGTCATCTAGACAATAGGCAAATTTAACCCTAAAGGTAATCTTTATTTTACACAGAGTGCTGGGCTACAACCTGTCACAAAAAAAAAAAGAAGAATAAAGACATAAAATTAATAAAAGGAGTGTTTTTAAGAACTTCAAAGGGTTACAAGTCAGAGAAGGAGTAATGATTTTTTTCTAAGCTTTTCCAAGTTGGGAACTTAGATTTAATCTAGTTAATGATAAGTTCATTAAAATTACAGAAGCTGAAATTTAGATACACATGATAATAAGACTTTTTATATTAAATGATAAAGTCTAAAAGAAACAATTAATCTATCAGTTCATCTACCCAACTACTTAAAAAAGAACATTTTATCAAACTAAAAATATGATCCATATTTCAAAAGGCTTTTAACTGTTAAGTAAACTATTTCATTTAAAGTCCTTTCTTTTTTTAGTCTGTATTTTAAGTCCATTTACTAATTTTCTAAAATAAGTAAAATTAATCATTAGTCATTACTTTTGAAAAATCTTTCAGATAGCTGAATGGTATATAACTCCCTAATATTAAGAGTAAAGTAAAAATTCTTTAACAATTGTTTCTATATATGACTGCAAACCTTAAACTTGATTTGTAAGGGACCATTTTTAGGCACCTAGAAAATGGTAGGTTTAATACAGATTTTCAACTTACTAGCAAATTATCTAACAGAGAGAGGTAAAATAATACTGATAAAGTTTATCCATTAATTTCTACCTCCAATATGAAAATCAAGTGTATTACACTAGAGATCTTTATAAATTTGAAAACTAAGAACACAGTAATAAAGAAGTACCTTAACTGGTTTCCTTTTATAGCAATGGGACAGGCCATCAGTATTTTTAATTTTTCCCCTCACTCAGTTTGGACTTTGAAATAAAAACAAAATATCTGAACATACCCAGCTATTTTAAGTAATATACTCAGCATGGAGCCAGCAGAAATTTAATCTGTTGACTGACTCCAAAGGGGATTTATTAGATCCAGAGTCTGAAATCTAAATGGATTCCTAACCCAAGTCTGCCAATCAAACTATTTGATGATCCTTTGAGTTTAGCCTTCCTGAGTAAGCCAGGATAGAAGATAAAACTCATCACCTTCCTCTTTTTATTTATTTTTTTAAATCCTCATTTGAGGACAAGCTTTTTATTAACTTGAGAGAGAGAAAGGGAGAGGAATAGGGTGAAGGTGAGAAGGAAGAAGGGAGGGAAGGAGAGAGAGAGAGAAACATTGATGAGTTGCCTCCCATACCTGTCTGACCACAACCTGGGTATATGCCCTGACTGGGAATCGAACCTGTGACCTTTCAATATATAGAATGATACTTCAATCAACTGAGCTTTACCAGCCAGGGCTCACCTTCCTCTTTTTAGAAGTCCCCCAAACTCATCTTTCAATTCATATCTTCTAAACAGATCAGTTTTGTTTAATCCAATGCAAAGAAAACCAAGGCACACATAACAAGACATTATAAACAAAGTGAAAGGGAAATGAGAATAAAGAAAAAGAAAAACACAAAAACCAACTCAAACTGGTCAGGATATTTAACCTAAACTAAATTCAACTCAACAATAGAAAGAATATAGCCAAACACCTCTAAAAGTAACTCTTACTAATAAATAAGTCCAACTTTAGAAAGATGTTCAAACAACATCCGAAGCTAGAGATTAATTTTAAATCCAAATGATCTTTTAATAAAAATATGCATCTACAAGTTTCTCAATAGGCAGGAGGTTTCAGAGAGCCAAAAGTGAGAAAAGAGATGAAATTTCTAGACCACTGAAATAAGAAATATTTATTCCCTGCCCTATCCTTCCAAATATCTGATTTTGAGCTAGCAAAGCTACAAAAGAATGAGGACAGGAATTATATGGTATACAAATAAGAGCTGAATTAGCTTCCCACATTAAGTCCCACTTTCTTGGCTAAGAATAACAAAAATTTTCTAAGTAGTTTATCATGTTTCTTATATCAAGCAATATCAGTTAAAATAACATCCTTATAATATCGAACATGTTGCTTCATAAATATCTTTGTATTCATGCATTATTCAGGAAATACACTAATTAAAATATTTTCACATTTATGACAATGTAAGCAAAACTTCCAAACCTTGAACTAAGAATGTATAGTATGTCAAATGTGTGTGAATGCCTTTAAAATTTGTAATGCAAGTTTTAATACACATATATACATATATAACAGATACATAACCTATTCATTTGTTGTTTGAACCTGTAATATGTATATGGATCATCTCTTTTAAAAAGACATGTATGACAGCTTGCACTATAGTTAACCCATAAATAAAGCCTTGTTTATTTTTAAAATGATTCTCCACTGGAAAAAAGAAGACAGAAAAAAGTCTGAAGTCCTAGCTATGTACTCTGTCTTTATTTGACTCACTGCCTCCTGTCCTCATCTTCCAAACCTTTTTAACTATCTCTCTAAATTTGAAACTTAAAGTCTGACTCAAGTTTATCACTACTACATTAGATAAGCTTCTATATAGAGCTATTGTGGTTCTGATTAAGTACAGTTCTTAGTTTTAGCACACACACACACACAAAAAAAACCCACATTAAAAAGCTGATGCAGGAGCTTTAACTTTCATCTTGAAGTTAGGCTGCTCAAAATAGGTTATTAAAGTTCTTCAGATTTCTATTCATATATAGCCTCTCAGATCTATTATAATAGCCTAGCATTACTTATGACTGACTTTATTCCATAAAGTGAACTAAGTATACAAATATTAAGAGCCTGACTATCAGAAACAAACTCCCTCTTAAGGATCCATGGACAAAATGACAAGAGGCAGAATACCAAATGAAAGAAACACACATTAATTCCCATGACATTTAAGCAAACTTGAATGAAGTAATAGAAATATTCTTACCTGGAAAGTTTCCATCAGTTTCATCAGCACTAGGAAAACTAGCCACACTCGTAGAATCCGAAAGATCCAGGAGTTTAGCACGCAATTGCTCAATATCACTCTCTTTGCTAGCCAACTGCATCTGAAGCTCATTCCTATGTGTACATTCTTCTACCAATTGCTATTTTTGAAAAATACCAAGATAATATAAAGAGTCAAGAATAATTTCCAATATTAGAAATTAAAAATTGATGGAACTATAAATCAGTAATCTTAAGTTGCAAAACTGAAAAATTTACTAAAAACTTCATGAATGTTTACTATTACAGATTTTCACCTGACTATACAAAAGGAAGTTCTCTTCCTCAGAAACACATTGATTGGTTAAGCTGCTTTTCACCTTGCTTTAAATTAGCATTTTTTTAAAATACAAAGCATCAAAAAACAAAAAAGAAACACTTGTTAATAGAAAATGCTTTCGGGAGGTTTCAAATTAAATAGTTTAAAGGACACAGAAAACTTCTCAGAACATTAAGATTTTTAAATGATAGTCAATGCGTGGATCTAAATATAAGACCAGAGACCATGTTCTCAACTTTGTGCTATTAACAGTCAAGAACATATCAAAAAATTAAATTGACATTCTGATTTCAGAAAAGAAAGTACTACTTAGAGAAAATAAATATAAATAATATATAAGTTATAGCTCCAATAAACCAAAACCTCTATCCTAATTATAGTCACTACAAGAGGCCCAGTGCACGAATTGGTGCACGTGTGGGGTCCAGCCGGCACTGTCCCAATCCGGCGGACTGGGCTGGGCCTGTCATGAAGAGGAGACGATGGGAGGTTAGCTAGCTGATCTGCCTTGATCAGGGCCAAATCAGAGCTGGGCCGGCTGGGGGAAGGGGCAGTGGGCGATTGGCCAGCATGCCCCACATCCGATTGGGGTTAGGGGGGCCAATTAAGGGGAGAGGGCAGCCATAGAGAGGGGCTATGGAGGGCCAGCTAGACACACCAGGGGACCAGTGGTCTGGGGGAGGGGCCATGGGTGGTTGGCTGGCTGGCCCCGCCCCCTATTGAGGTGGGGCAGGCTGATAAGGGATGGGGCTGGCCTGGGGGAAAGAAGAGGGTATTTGGCCACAGGCCTGCTCTTGATCAGGGTCAGGCAGGCAGGGGGGAGGGGCCACGAGGTTGGCCAGCCGGCCCCTCGCCCTGATCGGACAGTTTGCTGGCCACAGTGGGTATTGTAGTGACCAGTCATTATGGTCGTTATGGCTGTGACAGTGACTGGCTTTTTATATATGTAGATAATACCAGCCATATCTCAATTTCAGCCTAAAACCAAAGAGCAGATGCTAATGGGTAAAAATTACTCAAGATATAATGGTTAATAGACAATATAGCATCTTTCTATTTCAAGATCATGGATCATATTAGGGTGATAATCAAATTGTGGAGAGTATAAACCAAAATATGCATTTTTATATGAAAAATCTAATATAAACAAGGATTAACATGCATATTCAACAATAACAACTTAAGAAAGTAACCCTCCATGTGCATATACACACAAACCTTACCGCTTGCATGTCATTCAATTCCTTCTGATGTTTCACTACCATCTGGTTGAATTTCTCTCTTTCTTGGTTGAGTTCCAGTTGTAGCTTTCGATTTTCCTTTTCTTTCTTTCTCAAATCCTGTGTATTAGCTTTCTTTCTATCAATTTTAAAGTCTTTTCGATTCATTATTTCTGCCAACTTGTTAACAGCCTATTAAAATATTAAGATATTATTAGTAAGAATTTCAGTGTAGACATCCAATTTAAAATTTCCACTAAAAATGTATTTTTTCTTCTAAATCAGGAAGGACTTTTTTTGCATAAAAATTAGGATAAACTAATAAAGTTGGGACATAATAATTGGTAACACAAGTAGCAACAATTACTGACATCTCATTGCTCAAATGTAAAAACCAGATAAGCTTGAAAAAGTCATTTAGCATTCAACAATTATCCAACACTTATTATACTATATGTAGGTACTCTGTAAGGTACTAGATATAAAGATGGTAAATACAGATATGCCCCAAAGGCATTCTAGTCTGATGCAGGAGCCAGACAAGCAAGCATTTCAGTAGAGTGGTAAGAAGAAAGAGGCATGTGAGGGTGCTATAGCAGTAGTACCTAACTGAGAGTTGGAGAAGTAGGGAAGGCTTCCTCATGGACCTGCATATGTGTCCACACATGTTTCTTAAGAGACAAAGAGAAGGTGGATAAGCAAAAAAATGGTATGAAGGAGGGAAGGCAAAGATGGCATTACAATTAGAGGAAGCAGTACATGGCAAAAAAAACCCAAGATAGTTTTTTTCGGGGAAAAGTGCATAAAAAGCAAATATTAACTTTGAAATAATCAATACTCAAATAAAAAATGGAAAAGACTGAGCACATGTACCTGGGTTTTAAGGGTTCGTTCTGTACTGATATTCTTTTCAAAGGCAGCCTTAAGATTACTGATCTCCTCCTCTTTCTGCTGTTTATAATCTGTCAACAATTTATAGAAAATGTTATTGTATGGCATTAATTACTTTAATTTCTGCACTCCAAATCAGCAATGTAATACAAATAATTACAATAATTAATAAATAATACAAGAATAAACTCTTTCACATACTCACAACTGTAAAACTACTTCTGCTCACTCCGTATATACACTGTGAAAGGATTCCTCCCTTCCCAATTGAGTTAACATATCCATCACCTCACAGATTACTTTATTTATTTATTTTTTTAAGAATGAGACTATTTAAGTTCTACTAAAATAATTCTTAAGGCTAAAGAAGTTATTAACATATAAAAATAAACATTGCTAAAACATAATGTAAACAGCTAAAAATTTACTCTGAACTGATTTAATGTTATACTTAAAAAAACAACTCTACATACCTTCCTCTGATTTCCTCATTTTATCAATTAGCTCTTCATTTTCTTTTCTTAATAATTCAACATCTTTGGTTAGCATGCTGTTCATTTCCTCAAGCTAAACAAAGCACACAAAAGTTTAAGCTATAATCTCTTTGCTAGTCTTATATTTAAAGCAACAACCTTTAAAAAAAATACTTTCATTTTTCCCTAAATGAAAACAGATATGTCACTGCTTAACTATAAATATGCCTGGTCTCCAGTTTAAAATATGTAATTATAATTAAATTAAAATAGTTAAAAACAACTGTTAGCTTCCAAAAAGTATTTCAGAAGGAGAGTGTGTGTATATGCTTGCAAATACACATACAAATACACATGAAGAAATGAAAAAGTGTAATGGAAAGAAAACTAGACTGAAACTAGAAAATTTCCATTTAGTTTTCTAGCTTTGTGATCCTTCTGAGTCTCAGGTTCCTTCACCTGAATGATAATGAACATGACAATTTAAACGTTTGATTGATTACTTTTAGATTTTTATTCATCATTCTATGTAGATTATTTAATTTAATCTTCATAAGAATTCTGAAGAGTATTATTATTTCTATTTTATAGATGAAGAATCTGAGGCTTGGAGAAGTTAATTGGTTCCAATGTATAAAACTAATACAATAAATGAACTTAAACTAAGCATTTCTTTACATAAATTATTTTAACACCTACACCCAAAAGGAGAAAAATAAAATCCCCAATACAATGAATACAATTTCAATTCCTAATAATTGTTTTGAGTTACATAAACTATTTTATACATGAGTACAGAATGAGCACTGTAAACATGCATAAACACACACATCCTAAACTTTAAGATGTAACCTATTTTTATTTAAAATTTTAGTCATATAACCTACTATCACCACTTACCCGACTAACAGTGTGATCTTTATCTGTAATCTCTTGTCTATTTCTTGAAGCAGCTTTCTTGCTTTCTTGGGTCAATTCAAAGTACTGTTCTTCTAAAAGCCCTCGAGCCAACTGCTCAGACTCGGCTTTTGTTTCCGCTAGATCCAGCTGAGTAGCAAGAGTTTCTCTGTAATACATTTATAAAAGAAAGGAATACAAATAAACTCTTCACTATTGCACAGTGATTGCCATGAACATTCTTATAGTTCAGGAAATCAGAGGAGCTGGTATGTCTTTTCTCAAAGGGTGACTGAGCTTAAAATCAACTCTTCTAGAATCTGAGATCTAGCACATCTCTCATCCAACTACTATTTGCGAACCTTAGCCATCTTTTTTTTTTTACTTGACTTTTTTAAGGAGAAAGGGAGGGAGGGAGAAAAGCAAGGAATATGAGGTAGGGAGAGAGGAAGAAAAGGACAGAGGAAGGAAGAGAGTGAGGGAGGGGGGAGAAAGAAGGGAGGAAGGGATGGAGGGAAAGAGGGAGAAAGAAACAAACATCGATATGAGACAGATACATTGATTAGTTATCTCCCACATTGATTATTCACCTCCCATTTGTGCCCCAATCCGGGATTGAACCCAAAACCTAGTTATGTGCCCTGACCAGGAATCAAAACCACAACCTTTTGGTGTATCGGATGACACTCCAATCAACTGAGCCACCTGGCCAGGGCAGTAAAGAACTCTTTAATGTATAATAATCAATAATTTGCTATTGTGCTTAACCAAGAAAAGATAATAAAGCAATGGCAAGTAGTCTACTCTTGAAAAGGAATTTGTTGTAGATTTGGAATGGAAGGTGGCATGGCACAAGGGAAAAGTCACTGGCTTGTAAATCAGGAGGCCAAACCTTAAGCCCTGATCTCTGTACTTCCCTCCCCACTTTAATCTTTATTGTATTAATAGTCCTCCTTTTCCCCCCATTAATCTCCTCCAGCCTGCTCCCCCTTATCCCTGTTTTTATCACTAACTAATTGACAGGGACATTGGACAAGTTCCTTACATGTTCTGGAGTTCAACTTAATCACCTCTATAAAATAAAAGGGTTAAATGAGAAGATAGCTGGAAACAGATATGCAGCTGTGCTCGCCACCTGGAGCTTGGCATCTGGGGCCCATTGGTCAGTTGAGTGATGCTCCTGCTGTGGGAGTGCACTGACTACCAAGGGGACAGCTCCTGCATTGAGCATCTGCCCCCTGTTGATTAGTGCACATCATAGCGACTGGTCCAACAAATACACATACAAATACATCTATATATAGAGATGCTCAAATTTCTGCTATTTTTTAAAAGAAATGGCTCTCCTTCACACTCCCCTCTGGGTACTGCTCTATCTCCTTTCCTTAACAACCATGTTTTCTTCAATTCTTAATTGAACAAATATTTATTGGGCATCTATAATGTTCTAGTTGCAATTCTAGGTGCCAGGCATATAGCAATAGATTAGAATTCTGAACAAAACATATAAAAATTCTTCCAATATTGAGCTGAATTTGGTGGAAAGAGAAAAATAATCAAGAAAATAAGTAAGAAAATTCTACAATACTGTAAAAGGCAATAACTGCTACAGAGGAAAATAAAAAGGAAGAAAGTACTGAATGGGGCCTGTAATATAATGGGTTGGTATGGGGGACATTTGCAATTTTAAAAAGGTATTCAGGGTAGGTTTCTCTGTGATGACATTTAGACCAAGATCTAAAGAGGGTAGAGGAACAAGCCATGTAAATAGTCAAAGGAAACTGTTCTAGGCAGAGGAAGAGCAAGTTCAAAGGTCCTGAGGCAAGAGAATAACTGACAGGTTTGCTAAATAGTAAGGTCAATGTAGTTATTATCTACACACTGTCTCTACTTCTACTTTTCCCATTTGTCTCAATCCACCTTAATCTAGTATCTATCCTCATCATTATTTAGGAACTGTTCTCACCAATGTACCTAACAACCTTAAATATAATGGCAAATTTATTTTTTCTTGACATTTCTGAGTACTTGGCATTTTAAATCATTTTGTCTTTTTTGAAATATTCTATTCCCTAGTGTTTGTGATAGCCTCACTGTGGTTTTCTCCTTGAATTACTGGAGACTTCTTCCTTTCCTTCCTTCTGCTTAGTACTTAAGAGTACAGGAAAGAGATGTCTGTCCTCACCCTTTAAGTCTTCTAATCATATACTAGGGTGTTACAAGTTACTGCATGGGGCCAAATGAGTCCACATAAATGCACCCTTACCTCCCTCTAGACCAGCGGTTCTCAACCTGTGGGTCGCGACCCTTTTGGGGGTCGAACGACCCTATCACAGGGGCCGCCTAAGACCATCGGAAAACACATATTTCCCATGGTCTTAGGAACCAACACACCGCTCCTCAGTGTAGCAAAGTGTAGCAATGTAGTTTACTGTTGTCATATGAAGACTGTTTGCCTATTGCTACACCACAATTCAAGACAAAATTTTATTTATTTGTAATTAGAAATAAATACTTCACAATATATAATTACATATTGTTTTTGTGATTAAGCACTATGCTTTAATTATGTTCAATTTGTAACAATGAAAATACATCCTGCATATCAGATAGTATTTACATTACAGTTCATAACAGTAGCAAAATTACAGTTATAAAGTAGCAACGGAAATAATTTTATGGTTGGGGGTCACCACAACATGAGGAGCTGTATTAAAGAGTCGCGGCATTAGGAAGGTTGAGAACCACTGCTCTAGACACATGCACACAAAATATAATTGGGCCAACATTTTTAATAAAAATTGAGATTCTTGGCTTCCATTAAAAAAAATCAGATCTTGAAATACTGGATCAGTGTTACCACGTGGCAACAAGTAGTGGTAACTGGGATATAAACTCTTCATTTTGTTATCATCATTACAACTCACACAATGAATGTATCATACTTAGATCAAACTAATTTCAACCCAGCTAAATGTATGGTATCATAGGCTCATGAGTTTATAAACTCTGATATACATAATTATCTTAACAAATGTCATCTAAGTAGTTTCAGTGTGCAAGGATTGTCAAATCAGCTTCAAGCCCTTATCTTTTCTCTGAGTTCTGAAGCAGTAAATCCAACTCTCTAGTATCCACTTCTCTTTGGACATCAATAGGCCCCTCAAACTCAATAGGTCTGAAATGGAAATAATATCGTCTCCCCTCTTTTCACAATTTAGCATTCCTTAACTCTGGGACTAGCATTACCATCAACACAATTGCTCTGGTCAGAAACTTGAGAGTTGACCTGAAATTTTCCCTAACCTTCATCCCCACTCCCTAATCCACAAGTCCTACTGTTTCTACTTTCTTATTTTCCCCCATGCACTTGCCTCTTCTTTTATTGTTAACTTCAACTGTAATTTTACATCTAGATTATTTCAATGGCTGTATAAGTATACACCTTATCTACCCAGCTTTGACTCACTCCAATCTATTCTCTATTCTAAAAAGTGGAGCTTTCTAAAACACCATCTTGTCAATCCCTAGCTTGAAATTTTCAATTATTCATTCAATATTTATTGAATACTTATTCTTTGCAAGGCCTTAAACTAGGCGATGTAGATATGCAACAGAACAACAGAAGCAAAACTTCCCACTCTTCAATATTTGATAATTCCAAATGCCTTTGCATGACATACAAGGAAGGCACTTCGTAATCTGACTCAGGTTTTTTCTCTAGTATTACCTGTCACCAACTGTCTCCCTACCTGTAAACTAAGCTGTTGTCCAAATCACAGATTGGCTTTTGCCTATATTTCCCTTTTCCCCCATTCCCTGGAAAATCCTTTTTTTTCTTAGTTGTCATCTGGGAAATGTTCTCTGAATCCCACATGGTATAATGAGGTATATCCCTTCAGTATGTTCCAACAGCACTTTGTCATAGTCATTTTACATTAATTGTATCTGTCAGCCTAGATTCTGAAGCACTTGAAAATGAAAACTGTTACTTACTAATAATTATATCACTGGCATGAAGGACTGTGGTTAACACAATAGTAATGATAAATATATTTCTATTAAATAGATCAAACAGGGGCAAACATGTCAATCCTTTAAATCAATACAGTACACAGTAGATTGGGAACTCCTATGATAGTGAATGCACACAACGTGGGATTACATATTACACCATGAACATCATACAAATGATAGGCCACAGGCTATACTTTACCAAAGGAGTCTATCACCATCACGGGGACTAGCCAGGAAACGTAACTCCCTACCTACTTTAGACTCCATGTAATATGTTAAGGGCCTAAGCACTGAATGTCAGTACTACTAACAACACAAATAGGAAACAAACAACACAAATAGGAAACGAGACATTATAAAGTCAAATATGATGCAGTCTTGACCCCTCTAAAGGTCAGATTTGAATCTGATTAAGCCTCCAGATTAGGAATGTCCAATTAAATTTTCCACAATGATGGAATGTTCTACACTTGTGCTGTCCAATATGGTAGACACTAACCACATGTAGGCTATTAAGCAACTGAAATGTGGCTAGTACATCTGGAATTAAAATTTTAATTTTATTTAAATGAATTAAACTTTAAATTTAAATGGCTACATGGAGCTAGTGGCTACCACACTGGACAGCACAACTCTAAATTTAACCACTGAATTGTAGGAAATATAGAAAGAGGATGAAAATATTCAATTAACTATGGAATAAAATCAACAAAATCACAACTGAGGAAAAATATATAGAATAAATAATCCATTCTTTCAACAAATAACTGATACTCTTGTGGTAGGGAGGAAAAAAAGATATAATTATAGAGGGGATATAGTAGAATTCTGCAGTGAAAAGCAAAGTTCCATCTCTTCCATGAGTAGTAGTTATAATGATATTTGTCACATAATTCATAAAACTATGCATGTTTTATTATTTTATGTATTTGTTTGCTTCAACATTAAAGTTACATTTTTAAAATTTCTTTCAACTCTAGCTGGTTTGGCTCAATGGATAGTGTTGGCCCTTGGACTGAAGGGTCTTAGGTTTGATTCCTCAGGTCAAAGGCATATACCTGTATCTGGGTTGTAGGCTCAAATCCCAGCCCCAGTTGTGGGAGGCAACCAATAGATGGGTCTCTCTGATACCTATTTCTTTCTGTCCCTCCCCATCCCTTCCACTCTCTAAAAAAAATCAATGGAGAATATCCTCGGGTGAGGACTAACAATAAATTAATTAATTAATTAATTAATTAATTAATTTCAAATGTAGTTATATGAAAAAAGAATTTAACAATGTCAGAAAACTAGTTCCAGTGTCTGTTCTGACACGAGCTATGAGAAGTAATTATACTTAAGTAGCTTTAAAGGTCTTCTCTTTCTAAGGCACATATGCAAAAAAAATTAACCTTCGTAATTTCACATGAGGAAGAATTTAAATACCTTTATGTAACATAAAATTACTTGTGAGTACAGCATGAACTATTGAACTATTTATATACAAAACAAAAAATCCAATGAACAAAATTAACAGATGAATAAAACAGAGCCAGAGTCATGGAAATATGGAAAAGACTGAAGAATCTCAAAAGAAACAGGGGAGGGGAGGTGGGAAGAAATTAACTAAAAAATTTATATGCATATATGCTTTGCCTATGGACACAGACAATAAGGTGGTGAAGGCTTGGGGCAGGATGGGAACTGGGTGCAGGGAGGCAATGGAAGAAAAAAGGGGGATATCTGTAATATTCTCAATAATAAAGATTTAAATAAAATTTAAAAAAAAAAGAAAATTAAGAGACCCTTGAAAACAATTTACTGTCATAGTTTAGTGAATCTCTGCACAATTACTATAGTGTTAATGTACAAAATTATTTTTTTTTCACCATAAAGGTAAACTTTAGCCTAAATCTAGTTTGATTTGTTTTGAATGAACCCAACATGATTTGCTATAACATCGCCATCAGAATAATGGCATATCTACTATCTATCTTTAAATTTTAAGTTAAGAATGTTTTGTTGTAATACTAAGTCTTGTTCTAAAGCAGCAGTTCTCAACCTATGGGTCGCGACCCTTTTGGGGGTCGAACAACCCTTTCACAGGGGCGCCTAAGACCATCGGAAAACACATATTTCCCATGGTCTTAGGAACCAACACACCGCTCCTCGGTGTAGCAAAGTGTAGCAATGTAGTTTACTGTTGTCATATGAAGACTGTTGCCCATGCTACAACACGATTCAAGACAAAATTTCATTTATTTGTAATTAGAAATAAATATTTCACAATATATAATTACATATTGTTTTTGTGATTAAGCACTATGCTTTACTTATGTTCAATTTGTAACAACAAAAATACATCCTGCATATCAGATATTTACATTACAGTTCATAACAGTAGCAAAATTACAGTTATGAAGTAGCAACAAAAATAATTTTATGGTTGGGGGTCACCACAATATGAGGAACTGTATTAAAGGGTTGCAACATTAGAAAAGTTGAGAACCACTGTTCTAAAGTAAAATAAACATACTTCTCATTTTGTAGTTCCTGTATTTTCTTTAAATTTTCTCTGTTCTTTTCTTCAATTTCTTCCTTCAATTCCTTTACCTGGGTTTTATAAAGTGTCTGCAAGACAAGTGATCAGAAAAAAAAATGTTTATAGTAGGTTAAAAGGATTGGTAGTTTCTTATAAAGTTAAATAACTAACAAATGATCCAATAATTCCACTCACAAGTATTTAAATGATAGAACACAAGTTTGGCAACCAAAAGAAACAAACAAAACATTCAGAGGCTTCAATAGAGCCTCAAAGCTGTAAATGCTCATCAATGGTAGTAGCAAAAATAGCTTGGCCTGTAAAAAATGAGTTAGAATGACTACTTTGTAGAAAAAGCAAAACAATGCATAAAATGCATATAGAGCCAAACAGGAAAAATCTCTTGAACAAATGTATGGATGCAGACTACTGTAATATGCCTACATGAACCACACGTGATAATACGAGCACTTTAAACCACCTGAACTTGCTAACAGGTAGACAGAACCCTTACCAAAAAGTCTCATATGTAGCTCTAGAGTGTGATGACAATTCTGGAAATATCTGCACAAAAATGGTCATTTCTTTATAACTTAACAGACCACGAACTCAGATTCAGAGATGA
Source organism: Lasiurus borealis (assembly GCA_004026805.1). Lineage (NCBI taxonomy): Eukaryota > Metazoa > Chordata > Mammalia > Chiroptera > Vespertilionidae > Lasiurus > Lasiurus borealis. The sequence continues at coordinate 27,240 of PVJN01012650.1, forward strand.
AATGTAGAAATAGCGATATAAAAGGAATAAAACAGCTTCATAATCATTTAAAAAAGAATCATAGTTCACATTAATAGTCTAAATATCTTATTTTAAGTCAGATTTTGAAACAGTCTAATGTTAAAAATGATTCTCACCGAGAAATACTGTTCAGCTTCAAGTTGATCTTGTAGTTCCCGCATCTGTCCTTCATTTCCTCTATATTGTCTTCAGACAAAAAAGAAAATAGTAAACAGATGCTCCTATTTATAGCAGATTTTATATTATTGTTTCATAAAGTTGCTAAAATAAAAAAGGTTTACTAAAATGACCTTGTTTTACAAAATCATACTTCATTACACAGTATTACTTTAATATTCATATTTGATTAGATCATATTGTCTGGTCCCATTTTGCTCCTTATAAAATGATGTTATGCAAAGCAGAGGGAACCCTTTTCTAACAAAGATCACTTTAGGGAGATTATTAGTTGTGGATTAATGCAAATAACAAAAATAATTTTTTGAGGTAAATTTTTGTAAAGAAAAGCATTTTTAGGGATACATTTAAAATGTCTTATGTGATAAGTAAACCATTAAAAACAAAGGACATACAATATTTAATATATAATAACAAATCAGTACTATATATTATGACCAATTTTTTATAAAAGGAAGGGGGAGATGGGTAGAAATGAATAATGAAGTAAGGAAAAAGAAGGGAGAAAAGAAACACAGACAACTAATACATATATAGAATATATATATATATATATATATATATATATATATATATATATATAAACACAACTGGATAAAGAGGAATAGACTCAAAAAGACAGTGACACAATGTATCCCATAGACAGATTTTCAAAGATAAATGATTTCACCGCAGTTGCTAGGTTTTCATATTAGATATTAATAGCTTTATATTTTCAGCATCTAGAAAGGCATATGGTTAATAGAAGGCACATAGTAAATGATCATTGAATGATGAATTAATTTTGGGAGAAGAAAACTACAAAACATATTACTTGGTGAGACTAGTGGCTCTAAAAAAAAAAAGAATTTCACCAGTATAAATCTAATGAAGTCAAAACTGACAATTTTATCCAAGAATCATTGTGTTTTATATGAAGCTGGCAAATGAAGATATAACATAAATTTGGAGAACATAAACACATATGGTTTGCCTAATAAATTTTTGAAGCATGTCCTTATACAATTTCTGAAAACAATATTGACACCTTGCTTTGTCTCCATTCCAAGTAGGCACATCAATCAGATCTCAGAAGAATAGCACTTTGCATTCTGAGATGAACCAAAGGAAGATAACAAAACAAAGAGTCATCATGTCTAATTCTAGTCTTTAAAGTAAACCTTGAACATTTCCTATAAGGTACTGAATCCATAATAAAAAGGCCATCTATGATATTATAAATTCAAATGTGTAAAAAGCTGACTTTTGTGGATATGAAAATCATGAGAAAATTGTGGAGTTTCTTCTTTACTTACTGTAAAGAAGTAAGCTTTAATAATTTCCTTTTTTCCTTCCTTGAAATAACTTTTTTTTTAGAAAGTCTGTCCTTCCAAAGACTGAACTCTCCTGTAAAATTTCTTTGCAAGTAAATTACTTTATTTCTAAATACTTTAAGTCTTCTTTTCACAAATTCTAAGTACATAATCTATACACACATAAAATATCAAACACATAAGCAAAGCTGAATACAAAAAAAATTAAGAATTTTTTTTACAGAATGCTCTTTTGAGACTTACTTTGTAAGTTGAGCTAATTCAAATTCTAATAATCTCTTTGCTTCCAGTAAAGTATTTATTTCCTGTTTCATCTGCTTTTCTAGACCTTTTAAATTGTCTGCCTCAAATGCTTGAGTCTTCAATTCATTTTGTAACAAGAGTCGCTTATTTGATTCCTGCTCCAATTGCAGAGAGAGATTCTTAACCTATGAATGAGAAAAATGATTGGGATCTTAAATCTCTTTAAGCTTATTAGCCATTATTTTAAAGAACACAAATCAAATCTCAAGTACATTATAATGCCTTAACAAATAGAGAATATCAACATTCTAAACACTCTCCATTATTCTATGTGTTTATAACTGCAGAATTTACTAAGTCAAATTAATACCCAAGTTTCAGATATATCTTAAGGGGGAAAATTTTGGTTTCTTTCTACTCTAACCTGTATGGAAAATTTGGAAACGAGTACAAATGCCACTTTTAGGGGCAACTTCCTATGAGGTACGTACTTACATTTACCTGTTCATTCATAAGTGTTTATGCTCATCTATAACCCTCCAAAGTTTTTCAGATCTTCCTGAACTACCAGATGTGACTAGTCATAACACTCCTACAGCACTCACTACATCCTCTTTTAAATATATTTCATGCTTGTAATTACTATTTTAATATCTATCTTTCCTTCTGGACTGTAAGTTTCACAAAAGTCAAGACCATACCTCTATTATTCAGTATCCCAACTCGTAGCACAGAAATAGGGTGATAACAGATGGTCAAAATTGTTTTAAGTGACTGAATGTTATCTTTCAAACTTTCAGCATACATTTTTTCCTGCATCCTTACTCTAATAGGTACCTCTAATTTCTCTTCTTTAAGGGATATTATATAAACTATAACAGTTTTCTTAAAGAATTTTTTCACCTATAGCTCCCATTTTAAATTTAAAAGACTTTTCTCTGGTCAGATCAAGTTCCCTTTTTTCCTTACATACCTATCTCTTAAGTACCTGGTAATCTCTCCTTCATTGTCATCTTCACTGATAATGTTCCCTCCACCAATTCAGACTTCTGACTCTCAAACTATTAACATTTGAGGTCTTTCTCAACCTTTAAAATAATAGTAACATTCTGTCCCTCTTTTGTGACGATTATTCTGATTTTCCTGATTATTCCGGTCTCCTCTTTCTCCCTTCTCTAACTTAGATGTATAGACTAGTTACTTTCATTTTCTAAATAATTTCTAAAATACATATAGTAGCCACAAGAATATAATTTTGTCTTTTTATTTATTGCTTTATAAATGTGTATCCTGTGGTTTGTCAATCTAAGCCAGCCAAGACTATAATTTAACACCTTTTTGGAATCCTAAACATCAAGTATCCTCTTTGGGATTATAGAATACTTTACAATAAGGACAGTTCTTTTTTCCTTTATTGATTAAGGTATTACATATGTGTCCTTGTCGTCCCATTGCTCCTCCCCACCTCACTCATGCCTTCACCCTCCTGTGGTCTGTGTCCATTGAATAAGGACAAGTTTTGTTTGTTTGTTTAAAAAGCAGATGATCAGTTTCTTCAGGGGAGGAGTATGATAGTTCTATATAGTTATGCTGCCTGTGCAAAATGATACAGATCCTATGTATAATGTTTAATAACTATTTGAAGATGAAAATTCTCAGAGCTAGAGATATAATAGTGACCATATAGCAATGAACACAGATACATATAGGTTATTTCATTCGAGTTTTCCATGTTGTTTAAATTATAATGACTTTTCAGACATAACATGTGATTGTTTCTCTTATAAGCTGATCAAAATCAGTACTATTTTTCTTACTTCATCCTCCATTCTTTCTTTACTTTCAGTCAAATGTTCAAGCTTCTGCTGAGATTGTTTCAGATCAACATCTAGCATGGAACACTGTTTCTCAATCTGAACAACCCTATTTTCAGCCTTTTCTCGAGCTTCTCTCTCTTCCTTCAGCTTTTTTTCCATCTCTGTGAACAAAAAATAGCAAGCATACATTTAAAGAAAGATATTAATTCATTACTTTTCACTTTCATGGGCTATATAAAACAAGCTGGTACCAAAAAATCCCTGTTTTTATCCTGATACTCTAATAAAGCTATTATTCATTAAAGAAGTCCTAATGTTATTTGAATTATTTATATAGTGGGATCTCTAAAGGAAAAAAGTTATCTACACTAATAAAAGAGAAAGATACAAATTGACCATACCTTCATGATGCCCACTAGCCAATCAGGAGTGAGATTCCAAATTAACCCAACAAAGATGGTGGGTTAATTTTCATATGCAGGCGCCAAGCGGCCAGGGGCAGAACAGGATGCTTGCGTCATTGCTATGGCAACAACGCAGGCATTCCCCACTGCCTGGGCAGCATGGGAAGGCAGAAAGGTGGCTCTGGGCCAGAGCAAAGGCAGTGCTGGCAGCCAGAGGAAGGGAGGCCCATTCTTGCACGAATCTTCGTGCATCAGGCCTCAAGTAAAATATAATAAATAAAATAAAATTTTCTAAATACAGCATTTACCCAATATGAGAGATTAGCAGTGCACCAGAAGGTGAAAGTATAACAAAAAAAAAGAGGAGAACAACAATAAAAACAACAACAGAGGTAGTAGTTCAGAAAAATAGGTTGTGGTTATTAATCTGTATCTTGCATTATTCTCAAAAAGTTTTAAGATACTTAAGCTGTGATAGGAATTCTAATGTATGCAACTCAGATAAACTAAATTCCATGGTTCCATGGTAGTATAACACCTATTTTAATTTTTATCAGAAGATATTAGTCTACACTAAGGTTCATTTTTTGTGATAATGTTAACTAAGGTTCTAAGAGGTTCACTTTTCCATGGTCTTGCAATTAGTAAATTATACCAATAGTATTCAAACTTATTCAGTATGCTTTCCCACTCTGAGACTGCATTCCAAGTGAAAAATAAAACCAATATAATGAAACTTCCTCATCTTTCCTCCCAATCCTACAAACTTAGCTGGACCAATACAATCATCACCTCTTATTCCCATCTCTCTAATCAAACATAAATCCATTCACTTCAGTTCTGGACTGTGTTCCTTCAATTACTTTATCTCTTTGCTGCCTCAACAATTTCTTCTTACCAAATGAATAACTCCTATCAACATAATAAACTAAATTATTATCTCCTTAAATACCCTCTACTGATCTCAAAATCCCTCTTCAACTACCACCCCATTTCTGTTCACAGTCAAACTTCTGGAAGAGTAGTCTACATTTACTATATCCAGTGCCTTATCTATTATTCATTTATCCCTTTCCAATTTGGCTTCTATCTCCATCATTTAACTATGTATGTTAACCAATGACATACAAATTCAGAAGACATACAATATTTGTTTTCATCTTCACTGACCTTAACAGAATTCAATATATTGAACCATTTTCTCATTTTTCCAATGCTTTATTCTTTAAGCTTGTAATAACTTACTCTCGATTTTCCTGTTACCCCTCTGGCTGCTCTCTCTCTCTTTCGGTTTCCTTTGTTGGTTTCTCTTCTTCTACTTGATCTCCAAATTTAGGTTACTATAGACTTCATTATGATTCTTCTGTTCCTACCTTATTCTTCCCTAGGCTGATTTCATCATGTTCTTCATATGACTCCTAAATTTATACTCTCCCCTAAGTTACAGACTTATATACCAACTAGAGGCCCGCTGCATGAATTCATGCTCCAGTGGGGTCCTTTGGCCGGCTCTCTGACAACCCCTGAGGGGTCCCAGATTGCTAGAGGGTGTAAGCTAGGCTGAGAGATTCCAACGGTGCATAACTGAGGCTAGGGAGGGACTGTGAGAGGGCTCCAGGGCGTGTCTGGCCCCATCTTGCCCAGTCCCAACTGGAGCTGGCTGGCTAGGGAGGGACGCAGGAGGTTGGCCAGCCAGGGCATGCTTATCCCATCTTGCTCAGTCCCTAATGGCAGGACTCCAGCAGCAAGCCAACCTACCGGTCGACTGTTTGCTACCCTGGTGGTCAGTGTACACCATAGAGAGTGGTTGAGCTGCCTTAGCATATCATTAGAATATTATACTTTGATTGGTTGAATGGTTGACAGGACACTTAACATATTAGGCTTTTATTATATAGGATTGACTATCTGACATATCCACCTAGATATCAAATATGCTTTTCAAAGTTAATATATCTAAAATAGACACCATTATTTTTGTCCTATCTCTATTAATCATTTCAGTGTTGAAATATGTTAACATCTATCCAGCTATTAAAATTAAAGGCCCAAGTCTTCCTTGATTCCTTCTTTTTTCCTCTTTCCATTCAATTTATCACAGAGTCTTGTCCTCTGTATCTCCAATTCTTTTCAGCTTTACTCCCACCAATGCCTAAACCGTGCAGCCTTCTAGCTGACCTCTTTTGTAAGCTATTATCTCTCTCAAAAGCATTCCTCACATAGCAGCAGAAGTGGTCTTTTTTTTTTTTTTTTTTAATCCTCACCTGAAGATATGTTTCTTGATTTTAGAGAAAGAGGAAGAGAGGACCTGAAGGAGAAATGGAGGGAGAGGGAAATGAACTATTGATGTGAGAAAGAAATATTAATTGGTTGCCTCCCACTCACATGTCCCAGCTAGGGATCAAACCTGAAATCTAGGTATTGAACCTGGCCAGGAATTGAACCCAAAACTTTAATTGTAAAGAATAGTTCTATTGATCTTTATAGAACGAGGAAGGAAGAGAAAGAGAGAGAGAGAGAAAAACATCGATGTGAAAGTATAACATTAATCGGCTACCTCCTGCATGCCCCCTACAGGGGATCAAGACTATGACCTGGACATGTGTCCTTAATTAGGGAATCAAACCAGCAACCTTTGGTGCATGAGATGATGCCCAACCAGCTGAGCTACACGAGCCAGGGCATACCCACAACTTTTTTTTGGTGTACTGGACAATTAAGAACATAAATTATACATCTGAGCACAGCTTGCAACACTCTAATGGCTTCTTACCATTTTTAGAATAAGAGTATTGAACTTTTAATCAATTTTGCCTGGAACATACTTTCTCCCATTCTTAAAATGTCTGATTCATTTAGACTTTAATTTTTTATCTCAAATATCATTAGCTTAGAGAAGCCTTTACTTTAAACCCCATCACATTGTGTGTATTTTCACATTAATGATTAAATCAGTACCAATTTTATTTGCTTATTTCTACCATGAGAATATGATCTCTCTAAGAGGAAGACTTCTCCTAAGTCTTATTTTCAGTGTGCTTGGCCTATAATAGGCAGGAACTAATTAACATATGTGAAAGAAATAAAAGTAGTTCAATATAGCTGAAAAATGGGGTACACATAAGAAAGTGCAGAGCACTAAGATTATAAATATAGTATGTCATGAGGAATTTTCATGTACTTTATGAGCAATGAAAAGCCATAAAACGATTTTATGAAAGACTAACACAATACGATTTGAATTTTATTTATTTATGTATTTGTTTGTTTGTTTGTTTGTTTATTTTTAATATATATTTATTGATTTCAGAGAGGAAGGGAAAGGGAGAAAGAGAGAAACATCAATGATGCGAGAGAATCATTGATCAGCTGCCTCCTGCATGTCCCACACTGGGGATCAAGCACGCAACCCACGATTGTGCCCTGATTGGGAAATGAAACATGACTTCCTGGTTCATAGGTAGATGCTCAATTATTGAGTCACACCAGCCAGGCAAGATTTGAATTTTAAAAAAATCATTCTGACCTAAGTAAGAACAACAGATTGATGGATATAATGACTCTTGGCAGAGTAAAAAGTAAATGTTTATTGTAACTGATCAAACTAACTGATGATCTAATCACAAACTAAAAGGGAATACGAAAGAGGTACTACATTGTATATACCATTTGGAAGCAGAAATCCTGAATGATTACTAGATTTCTGACTTTGCCTCCTGCATATTAAAAACCATCACCCTCCTTAACCATAACAATATCTCTCATTTATTGAAAGTTTTCTATGTCTACACATTTTTACATGCCTGTTTCTCATTTCATTTTTTAATTTGTCATGGACTGGCTAAAAATAGACTTGTCTGATTTCAAGCCTGGATTCATAAAAACTATATAATCATTAACCAGGATAGTAAGAATAGAGGATAAGAACAGGTTTGGGGGGGAGGGGGGACAGGTTTGACAGATAATATCTTAAGTTTCCCGTGGTCTAAATTTAAGGTGTTAAGTGACACTTGCAGATTGTAGTAGATTATGAAATGAGTAGAAGGTAAAGAAAAGGAAGATTCTTTTTTTTTTTTTAGAAGGTTGGCTATAAAGAGGTTAATAAAACAGTGGCAATTGAGATCATAAGGGCTGTCTTTATTTTTATTTTTTAATGAGGGGAGAGAGAGAAACTTGTAGCTGTTTATAACAATAAAGGATTCAGTAGAGGAGAAAAGAGGATAAAGAAGAGAAAAAAGGATACAGCAGTCATCCCTTATCCACATGGACACATCCAAACCCCCAGTGGATTCATGAAACTACAGTTAGTACCAATAGTTATTTTATAACAATACACTGTAAAAAAAAAAAATGAACATGACCTGTTTCTCTCAAAATACCTTACTATACTGTACTCACCCTTTTTCTTGTAATAATGTGAAATGTAAAATGCCTATGTTATGAAATGAAGTTAGGTGAATGACATAATAACTGTGATAGCATTAGGCTACCATTGAGTTTCTGACAGTATGTAACAAACACTTTATGGCTGCTCTTTGGCATATTTGAACTGCCCACATCACTACTCTTGTGTTTTGGGCCATTGTTAAGTAAAATAAGGATTACTTGAATACAAGCTACTGCAACAGTGGATCCGATGACAATAAGGCTATTTAAGTGACTAACAGGTGGGGAACAACATGGACATGCTGGATAAAGAGTCCTGGAGGAACAAAACAGGACACTGAAAAACTTCATCATGAGACTCAGAACAGCATGCAATTTAAAACTTATGAATTGTTTATTTCTATAATTTTCCCTTTAATATTTTTGGACTTCAGATGATTCGAGATAACCAAAATGGCAGAAAGTGAAACCATGGATAAGGGAGGACCTACTGTAATAAGTTAAAATGAGATAAGAAGAGATGGTATCTGAGTACAGCTAGAGAACTATCAGCCAAGATAGAAAGAGGTTCACCCTTTAAGATGAGAAGAAAGATACTGAAGATGTATAAACAGATAGAATAATTTGATTAAGAGAACTAGATTTTGAAGAATTCATACCTATGCTTTCATGACTTCTTTTTGAAATAGGAGAAAAGTTCACCTAACAGTGGAATAATAAAGAAATGGCACAGGAAGCTCAATAAAAGAAATCAGTCTGGAAGAAGGAACTGATGAGTGATATATTAAAAAAAGACAGTTAAATGATTGGAGATAATGCATTGGGCTAACACTCATCTGAAGAACTATATGAAGTAAAAAAAAAGGGGCTAGTTTTGGGCTGACCTAGGATTATGTTTAGAGGCCTAATACAGTGGAATTACAAATGAATGAAAAACTCGAGGGCATAAAGCAAGAAAGCAGATGAATTAACAGACACTAAGATCCAGAGTAAATTGGTAAAAAGAATAAAGAACTAAAAACTAGAAAAAAACATTGATTCTACTATATTTTATAGGGCGTAGAGGGTAGTACAGGGTGGTAGAGTGAGGAAACTAGAAGATGAAATTGCATTTTTTTTAAAATGGAAGGTATCCAAAAAAGGGGAGATAACTATCTTCTTCCTAGATCATTATTTGTAATTTTTAATAAGTTGTACTACTCTATTACTAAAACGTATCACGCAGAAAACATTAAAATTGACACTTACCGTACATTGCAACAGATTTTGCCTCTTCAATAGACTGATGTTTGTCAGTTAAACGAGCTTTGGTTACTTTATGTTCATTTACCTCTTGTTCTAACCGTTGTTGTAAGGATTTCAGCTTATAGTTTAAATCTATCTCTAAATTATTCTTTTCCTGTAAAATGAGAGTCATATAATACACTGTTCAAAAGATACATTAAATCTTACATTATTAATATCCCACAAGAAATAATATATGAATATACTGGTCTGAAATGGGACAACATATTTTATAATGTTGATTTTTTTTATACTTTCTTTTTATTTATAATTTTTAATAATATAACATTTCTTTCTTTCCCTCTTTTTTGCAAGGTAGAGACAGAAGTCAATGACATTTTTGACTAAGAAAATTCTATATTTAAAGGCCAATCACTTTGTGCATTTTCTATTTTGCTAACTCCTACCAACAAAATAAAAAAATAAAAAAATAAAAAAAGCATACATGGTCTATATATTGACCCTTTGTTCTCCTTCTTAATAAGGTTAGTAATAATCATTATACCCGTGTAAAAGAAAAAAACCCTTCTATAAGAAAAGGTATGGGGGAGAAACCAAGATGGCGACATAGGTGAACACCTAAACTGCTGCCTTGCACAACCATTTCAAAACTACAGCTAAAAGACAGAAGAGACATGATCCAGAAACACAGGAAAGCTGGCTGAGTGGAAATTAAACAACTAGAAGGAAAGATAAGGTTCAGGGAAAGTCAGAGGAGCTGCAAAAAGCTGAGGTACTGAGACACGCACGTAGAGAGGACGGGCAGCAGAGTACCTGGCTGGCTTCCTCTAGCGGGAGGGAGACAGAAACTCCTGACCGCACTGAACCTCACTTCTGACTACAATGAACCCCAGTTCTGGGCGAGACTCATGGGTGGGGGGAAGGGAGAGTCTGGACTGTCGTGAAAAGGGAGGAGTGCACGAAAACTTAGGGGAGCTGCAAAAGGCAGAGGTCTGGAAGTGCGCGAGCGTGAGTGGACACACAGAGGGCTGACTGCTGATTGTGCCACTGGCTTTCTCTAGTGGGAAGAACACTGGCTTTCGCTAGTGGGAAGAAGACGGAACCTCCCAACTGCACTGAAATCCACTTACAACTGCAATGAACCCCAGTTTCAGGTGAGAACCTAGGGACCCAGACTCACAGGGGTCCCCAGAGAACACGGAAACTCAGGGGAGCCAGAAAGGCAGAGGTCTGGAGGCACACGAAAGCAAGTGTGCACAGAAAGGGCTGCAGCAATTACCAAAGAACACTGAGACCCAGGGGCCGCAGAGGGCAGGGCTGAAGGGAAGCCAAGGCTGTCTGCTCAGCCCTGAGACTCCACCCCATCCACGCTCAACACAGAGGTTTTTGCAATTTTGCAAGTCTTATCTCATAAGAGTGCCTCCAACACAGAAGTTCTCCCAGTGTAGAAACAGCTGATCCACACAGCCAATTGGCCTGGAGGTCAAATCCCCTCAGTGATACAAACAACAATTAAGACTTAACAATAACAAGGCTGTATGCAGAGTCCACAAAGGGGTGCACCAAGAGAGTCCACCTCAGTTAACTGGGAAGACGGAGCTACTGGGCTATATAGAACCCCTAGCACAAAAAGCTATTCTACCAACTCAGGGAAGCAGCAAAAATGCAGAGACAAAGGAAAAGATCACAAATGAAAGAAATGGAGGAATACAAACGACTGGATATAGAGTTCAAAACCATGGTTATAAGGTTTTTCAAGAATTTCCTAGAGAAGTCAATCCAAGATGGCGGCATAGATAAACACCTACACTGCTGCCTCACACAACAATTTCAAAACTACAACTAAAAGACAGAACAGACATCATCCAGAATGACACAAAAGCTGGCTGAGTGGTAATTCTACAACGAAAAGGAAAGAGAGGGGCTCACAGAGACCCAGAGGAGATGCAAAAAGCTGAGGTCCACCCAAAACTCATACAGGGGGAGTTTGGACTGTGAAAAGGGAGAAGTGCACAGAAATATAAGGGACCCACGAAAGGTCAGAAGTCTGCAGGCATGCACAAAACTGAGCACAGAAGACCAACTGCTAATTGTGCCGTTGGCTTTCACAAGGGGGCGGGAGACAGAGCCTCCCAATGGAGTCACTTCTAACTCCACTCAACCCCAGTTTCAGGCGAAAGCCTGGGACCCAGACTCATATGGTCCCAGAGTACAGAGGAGCCAGAAAGGCAGTGTGTGCACACAGGGACCATTCCAGCAATTACCCAGAAACACATCAGATCCAGGGGCTGGGGAGGGCGGGGAGGACTGGAAGGCAAGGTGGTCTGTTAAGCCCTGAGAATCTAACCATCCCAAGCTCAACAGAGAGGTTTTTGCAGTTTTGCAAGTCTTGTATCATAAAGCTGAATCCAACACATAAGTTCTCCCGGCATAATGAAAATGCAGAGCCAAAAAAAGGGATCACAAACAAAAGAAATGGAGGAAAACAAACAACTGGATATAGTTAAAAACCACGCTTATAAGGTTTTCCAAAATATCCTAGAAAAGATGGATAAATTTAGCGAGACCCAAGAAGAGATGAAAAAGGACCAATTAGAAATTAAACATACACTGACTGAAAGAAAAAATATTATACAGAGACCTAATGGCAGACTAGAGAAAGGCAAGAATCAAGTCAAAAATTTGAAATATAAAGAATCAGAGAACACTCAACTGGAAAAGCAGGAAGAAAATATAATAAAAAAATGTGAAGATAACATAAGGAGCCTCTGGGACAGCTTCAAGCATACCAACATCAAAATTTTGGGGGTGCCAGAAGAAGAGAGTGAGCAAGATACTGAAAACCTATTTGAAGAAATAATGACTGAAAACTTCCCACATCTGGTAAAAGAAAAAGACTTACAAGTCCATGAAGCACACAGAACCCCATATAAAAGGAATCCAAAGAGGACTACACCAAGACACAACATCATTAAAATACCAAGAGCAAAAGACAAAGAGAGAATATTTACAGCAGCAAGAGAAAAACAGTTAATTACCTACAAGGGAGCACACATACGATTGTCAGCTGATTTTTCAATAGAAACTATGCAGGCCAGATGCAAGTGGCAAGAAATATTCAACATGATGAACAGCAAGAACCTACAACCAAGAATACTCTATCCAGCAAAGCTAGCATTCAGAATTGAAGGGCAGATAAAGAGCTTCACAGATAAGAAAAAGCTAAAGGAGTTCATCAACTCCAAACCAGTATTATATGAAATGCTGAAAGGTACTCTTTTAGAAGAGGAAGAAGAAAAAGGTAAAAGACAAAAAATTATGAACAACAAATATCTATCAACAAGTGAATCTAAAAATTAAGTGAATTAAAAATTTGATCAACAGAATAAACTGGTGAATATAATAGAATCAGGAGCACAGAAAGGGAATGGACTGATAATTCTCAGGGAAAGGGGTGAGGGGGATGCAGGGAGAGACTGGACAAAAATCATACACCTAAGGAAGAGGACAATGGGGGGGAGGTAAGGGTAGAGGAAGAGGTGGGAGCCAGGAGGAGGGGAGCTATGGAGGGGAAAGAAGAGAAACAAATGTAATAATCTGAACAATAAAGATGTATTAAATAAAAAAAAAGGTATTTCCAAAGCAAAGCAATTTGTGATAAGATAATATCAAACAACTAATACTCTTCAAGGGTAAAAACAAAAATAATACAATAAAAGCTCTAATCAAGACATATTATCTCCCACTCTCCACAATCAACTGAAGTTTTCAACCAGAAAACTTTTAGAAAGATAATATATAAACATTAGGAATAAATGCTATTTTATATAATCACCTTATAATATTTGATACCCAATAAATTCTCTCATAATTGGTAACATCTAATCATTTACCTTTTCTGAATGATTAAGCATGTCCTGAGCATCTTTTCTTTCTTCTTCTACTCTTTCAACATTATGTTTGAGATGTTTCACCTCCTCTTGTAAAGATGTAATTCGAGCTATCAAATGAGAAAAAAATTCAAGTCATATAGTCATTAAAACAAGTCTTTTTGTTCAGTATGACCATTAAGATAAAAAAGTTTTAAATTTCCTGATCAGACTAAATTGTTACCTTGGTAGTATATACAGTAACTACAATATCCTATATAATAAAGAGGTAATATGCAAATTGATGGTCACTCCAACACACAAGATGGTCATCACAAGATGGCTGGCAGGGGAGGGAAGTTGTGGGCGATCAGGCCAGTAGGGGAGGGCAGTTGTGAGGAACCAGGCCTGCAGGGGAGGGCAGTTGGGAGAGACCAGGCTGGCAGGGGAGGGCAGTTAAGGGTGGCCAGGCTGGCAAGGGAGGGCAGTTAGGGGTGACCAGGCTAGCAGGGGAGGTCAGGTGGAGGTAACCAAGCTGGCAAGAGAAGGCAGTTAGGGGTAAACAGGCTGGCAGGGGAGGACAGTTAGAGGCAATCGGGCCAGCAGGGGAGCAGTTAAGCATCAATAGGCTTGCAGGGGAATGGTTAGGGAGTGATCAGGCTGGCAGGTTGAAGAGGTTAGGGGCAGTCAGGCAGGTGAGCGGTTGGGAGCCAGCAGTCCTTGATTGTGAGAGGAATGTCCAACTGTCTGTTTAGGCCTGATCCCAGCTCCGGGATAGGGCCTAAACTGGCAGTCGGACATCACTCGAGGGTTCCCAGATTGGAGAGGGTGCAGGCTGGGCTGAGGGACAACTCCCCTCCGCCGTGCACGAATTTTGTGCACCTGGGCCTCAATAATTAAAACTTAATTCTAATCTGAAATCATCTACTACATATTGTTTACTTCACAAATAGACAAAGAGATGAACCTTAGGTTGGTCCAGAAATCAGATCTGAGTTTGTATTCAGCGCTCTTTCTACCATATTAAGAGTGAGACACTTTAATTAATTAGGGCAAGTATTTAAGTGGTTTTTATGTGCCAGACATTCTGAAAATGTTTAATTTTACTCTTAAACTAACGGAGACAAACTCAATATTTATAGAAAACTATGTTTTAAGGAATTCAAGCATTCTAACAAAGCTCAGTTTTAATGCACTTAAGGCTCATGCCTTACAATGGTAGCAACTCATACTTAATAGTCTCCTCATAACATGCTTTATGCCTTTCAGGAATTTTATTTATTTACTTATTTTTTTTTAATATATTGTTATTGACTTCAGAAAGGAAGGAAGAGGGAGAGAGAGAGAAACATCAATGATGAGAAACAATCATTGATTGGCTATCTCTTGCATGCCCTCTACTGGAGCCTGCAACCTGGGTATGTGCCCTTGACTGGAATCGAACCAGGGACCTTTGGGTCTGCAGGCTGACGCTCTATCCACTGAGCAAAACCAGCTAGGGCTTTTAAGGCTTTTAAAACATAAGTGTTTAACCATCAGAAATTTAATACATGTAGAATTTAACAAATATAATCATATGGTCTAGTTCAAAAGCTAGAATGTAATTTCTTACTTTGCTATTCAAAGTGGTTTAGGATTTGGCAGGGAATGGATAAGGTATCCTGAAGGACAAGAAAAATGTTGTACTTCTTTAAAAGTTCATTAACTTGCTGTACTTTCAAGTTTTCACTCTACCTGCATCTTGTGTTTTAGTGTTTCTGAAGTAATTTTTTAAAAATATATTTTATTGATTTTTTACAGAGAGGAAGGGAGAGGGATAGAGTGCCAGAAACATCGATGAGAGAGAGACATCGATCAGCCACCTCCTGCACACCCCCTACAGGGGATATGCCTGCAACCAGGATACATGCCCTTGACCGGAATCGAACCTGGGACCTTTCAGTTCGCAGGCCGACGCTCTCTCCACTGAGCCAAACCAGTTTTGGCTGAAGTAATTTTTAATGAACAAATGAATATTAAATATTTGGCACTTGATAATGTTTATCTGCTAGAGAGCAAAGAAACAAATTTTATTCTCTCTCTCTCTCTCTCTCTCTCTCACACACACACACACACACACACACACACACACACACAAAATGGCATATGTGCATGTAGGAGTATGTTCATGTAGGAGAAATAAACACCTGTCAGTTTCTTTCAAAAGATTGGAAGTTCCTCAAAAGTAAAACATAGAATTACCACATTACCGAGTAATTCTACTACTAGATATAGTATATAACTAAGATTTGAAGTCAGATACAAAAAATCCTTGTACACAAATGTCTCAGCAGTATTATTCACAATAGACAACAGGAGGAAATAACTCAATTTCTATCAATAGGTGAATGGCTTAACAAAATATGGTATAGACATACAACAGAATATTATTCAGCCATAAATGAAATACTGATATAAGCTACAACATGGATAAATCTTAAAAATGTGCCAAGTGAAAGAAGCCCAACACAAAAGGTCACAAACTATGCTGTCATTTATGTGAAATATCCAGATCAAGCCAAGTCAAAGAAAGAAAAGAGATTGGTTGCCAGGGGCTAGGAGAGGGGGACTTAAGGAGAGACAACTTAATGCATACAAGGTTATCTTTTGGAATAATGAAAATATTTGAAACTAAACAGAGGAGGTGATTACACAACACTGTGAATATACTAAATATCACTGAATTGTACACTTTTAGATGGTTAATTTTTTGTTATATGAATTTCACCTCAATAAAAAATATACATAAAACATAAGCTGTTAGGAATACAAGGAAGCTAGGAGAAAAAAAATTCATAGTGTTAACTTTAAAAAAATATGTTTTTTATGGATTTCAGAGAGGAAGGGAGAAGGAGAGAGAGCTAGAAACATTGATGAGAGAGAATCACTGATCGGCTGCCTGCTATATAACCCACACCAGGATTCGAGCCCATAACCTGGGTGTGTGCCCTGACTAGGAATCGAACGGCTACAGTGTTAAGTTCTAAAACACATTTTAAAATTTGACATATTAAAAACAGTAAGAATAAATGGAGTGTGAGAAATAGGCTGATTAGATTAGAAAACTGATCTATTGATTTTCTTCAAAAAAAAAAAACACAAAAAAAAATATATTAGGTAAAAAACCTTCACAATATTCAAATGCCCCTTAAACTAAAAACAAAACAAAATGCATTATGAACAAAGCCAGAAAAACACTGTGGTAGATTCCAGAAATGTAATACTTTTTAATCACAATACAATAAATTAAGAAATTAGCAATTACAATGGAAAATAAGTATTTCCTACCTTTCTTCATTAAAAATCTATCAATAAGTGAATCTAAAAATTAAGAGAATTAAAAATTTGCTCAACAGAATAAACTGGTGAATATAATAGAATCAGGAGCACAGAAAGGGAGTAGACTAATAATTCTCAGGGGGAAAGGGGAGAGAGATGTACAGGGAGAGACTGGACAAAAATCATACACCTATGGATGAGGTCAACAGGAGGGAGGTAAGGGTAGAGGGAAGGGTGGGAGCCGGGTGGAGGGGAGCTATGGAGGGGAAAAAAGAGAAACATTAAGATTTAATTAAAAAAAAAAAGAATATTATAGTGCGCTAACACACTTAAATATATTAAAATTTGTAAGTTCAAAAATAGTATATTTTAAAATATCACTGGTTACCTTTTGAGTATTCTGAGGAAATAACATCATTAAAATCAAGTATTTAACTTGACTTTTTTTTTATAAGCTGTACCTCATAATATATACTTGAAAAAAATGTTTTTGTAGTATTTGAGTCAATGAAGTAATGAAGAATGCTAAAAACAGATCATCTGCATTGCAAACTTCTAAAGAAACCAATGGATCTAAGCAATGATCAACAATGGCTTGTAACATCACCAAAAGAGATAGCCAGACTTTATGTGCCTTTTGGTGTAGTATTCTTGCCAAAGTCCTACCTGAAATAGATCAAGCTCCAGACATACCAGTTCAGTTTAAAGTACTACAAGGACCAAGGAGCAATATGTTAATTCATGGAATCAGCAAAATTCAAAATGGGAGACAATTAACAGAACAAATAACCTGTTTTCTTCAACCAATAGCAACTACAAACAACAAAAAACTGGAGTGGGAACCTATAAATTAAAAAAAACTTAAGGGCCCTGACTGCTTGGTTCAGTGAGTGGATAGAGGGTTGGCCTGCGAACTGGAAGGTCCCAGGTTTATTCTGGTCAAGGGCATGTACCTTGGTTGCGGGCACATCCCCAGTAGGAGGTGTTCAAGAGGCAGCTGATCGATGTTTCTCTCTCATCGATGTTCCTGACTCTCTATCCTGTCCCTTCCTCTCTGTAAAACAAATCATTAAAAATATATTTTAAAAAAAACACTTAAATGAGATATTATAAATATAATGTGTAGATCTTAATTAGAGCCTAACTCAAGTAAAATATGAAAGAAAAACACCAACAAATAATGGGACTACAGGAAATAACTCAATGTCCATCATGAGATGAATGGCTCAATAAAAAGAAAGAATCTGAGCACTGACTAGATGTTATAATACTAGATATTACAATATTAAATAATTACCAACTTTTCCTCCAGTTTAATAATGATATTGTGGTCATGTTTATCTTTTTTTCAAGAATCCTTTATCTTTAAAAGATAGTAAAAATTTACAAATTAAACAATAAATTTACTTCAAAATAAATTTAGTGTCAGATGATTGGGGAGGGGAAGTGGGGGTATAAATAAAACACGACTGGCTGTAGAGGAAGATTACTGAAACTAAATAATGGGTACCTACAGTCATTATGTATTCTACTATGGTATACAACTGAAATTTTCAACATAGAAAGTGAAAGAAACAACCAACTAAATAGGAATTTTTAAAAAAAGTATTTATTCATTATTGATTTTAGAGAAGGAAGAAGACAAAGAGAGAGAGAGAGAGAGAGAGAGAGAGAGAGAGAGAGAGAGAGAGAGATTGATGTGAGAAAGACACGTCAATTAACTCCAGTACGCACCCCACCTGGGTTGACTAGGATCGAAACCATGACTTTCCAGTGCATGATTGATGCTACAGCCAACTGAGACACACTGGCTAGGGCTAAACAAGAGAATTTTTTTAAAAATATATATTTTATTGATTTTTTTTACAGAAAGAAAGGGAGAGAGATAGAGAGTCAAACATCAATGAGAGAGAAACATTAATCAGGTGCCTCCTGCCACACCTCCTACTGGGGATGTGCCCGCAACCCAGGTATATGCCCTTAACCAGAATCGAACCTGGGACCTTCCAGTCTGCAGGCCGACGTTCTATCCACTGAGCCAAACTAGTTAGGGTTAAACAAGAGGATTTTTAAAAAGACTTTTTAGGAAAGGAGAACCAAGATGGCGGCATAAGATATACACCTATACGTGCTGCCTCTCACAACCCCAACAAAACTACAACTAAAAGACAAAACGACTATCCCCCAGAATGCTGAATGAGTGCAAGTTCTACAACTAGAAGGAAAGAAAAGAGTGCACTGAGACCTAGTAGGATGTGCAGAATCTCAGAAAAGCAGAGGTACGGAGATGCACATGAATCAGGCTGGTATGTGCTGTTTTTTTCAATTGGGAGGGAGTTACAACTTCCTAACTCTCTGAACTTCAGTTTCCAGTGAGATTCTGGGGACCCAGACTCATACAGGGAGAAACTGGACTGTCTGCCATTGGGTTGGAAAGGGAGAGTGGCTCTCTCACAGAGGTGCACACAGGAATCATTGTTTACTGCGCTGGGGCACTGGATGCGAGACACAGTAATGCAGAAACACTGAGACTTAGAGAGGGCTGACTCGCAGTCAGCACTGTTTGCCACGCTCTAGCCTAGTGATTCCCTGAGACCTCGCCACACCCCATTTACAAACCCACCGAGCTGTGTGGAGTGGCTTTTGCACATGAATGGCCTACACTCTAGCAGCTTAACTTAATAAACTGCATCTGGGTCAGACAACATCCAAACTCCAAGCAAAGAGGAGAAATCTGCAAATCTCCCTGTAGCTCCTGCTGGGTGGCCTCAGACAGTAGCTGACTTGCACCTCTTTTCAGATCCAGAACCAGTGTACCTAGAGGTCAGTGTGAGATGACACCAGATTTGAACTCCTCACATCCATAAGTGACACACGCAAGAGGCAGACTCGGTGAGCACCAAAACCCCACTAAAGCAAGTCCTCCCCTATAGAGGTGTCTCTAGCACAGCAGTTCTTCCATTTAATAGACACAGCTAATCCTCAGAGTCAATTGGCCTAGAGGTCAATTCCTCCCAGTGTACCAATAGCAATCAAGGCTTAACTACAACAAGACTGTGAATCCAGCCCACAAAGGGCTGCACCAAGAGTGTCTACCTCAGGTGATCGGAGAAGTGGAGCTACTGGGCCCTAAAGGACAACTAGCACACAAAGCCACTTCATCAACACAGGGAAGCAGCCAAAATGGGAGACCAAGAAACATGTCACGAATGAAAGAAATGGAGGAAAGCAAACGACTGGACATAAAGTTCAAAACTACATTTATAAGGTTACTCAAGAATCTTCTACAAACCACCAAGAAATTTAGTGAGACTTCTGAGAAACTTAGTGAGACCTTCAAGGATCTGAATGAGAATGCCAAAAAAACAAAAACAAAAAAACACACACAGAAAAGGACCAGTCAGAAATTAAGCATGCACTATCTGAAATAAAGAATAATATACAGAAATCCAACAGCAGACTAGAGAACCCCAAGAATCAAACCAAAGAACTGAAATATGAGGAAGCAAAAAACACCCAACCAGAAAAACAAAAAGAAAAAAAGAGTCCAAAAATGTGAAGATAGTGTAAGAAGCCTCTGGGACAACTTCAAGCTACCAATATCAGAATCATGCGGGTGCCAGAAGAAGAGAGAGAACAAGATACTGAAAACGTATTTGAAGAAATAATGACTGAAAACTTTCCCTATCTGGTGAAAGAAATGGACATAACAAGTCCAGAAAGCGCAGAAAATCCCAAACAAAAGGAATCCAAAGAGGACCACACCAAGACACATCATAATTAAAATGCCAAGGGCAAAAGACAAAGAATCTTGAAAATAGCAAGAAAAAAACAGTTAGTTACCTACAATTCATATGACTGTCAGCTGATTTCTCAACAGAAACTATGCAGGCCAGAAGGGAGTGGCAGGAAATATTCAAAGTGATGAATAGCAAGAACTTACAACCAAGAGTGCTCTACCCAGCAAAGCTATCATTCAGAATTGAAGGTCAGATAAAGAGCTTCACAGACAAGAGAAAGTGAAAGGAGTTCATCACCACCAAACCAGGATTATATGCAATGCTAAAGGGTATTCTTTAAGAAGTGGAAGAAGAAGAAAAAGGTAAAGATAAAAATTATGAACAACAAAGTGATAACAAATACATACCTATCAACAAGTGAATCTAAAAATCAAGTAAATAAAAAATCAGATGAACAGAATAAACTGGTGAATAGAATAGAATTAGGGGCATAGAAAGGGAATGGACTGACAATTCTCAGGGGGAAGGGAGGTGTAAGGGTGCGGGAAGAGATTGGACAAAAACCTTATACCTATGAATGAGGACAGTGGGCATGGTGTGGGGGGTGGGGAATCAGGTGGAGGGGAGCTATGGGGGGAAAAAAAGAGGAACATCTGTAACAAAATGAACAATAAAGATTTATTTTTTTTTAAAAGACTTTTTAAAATGGTTAATTGAAAAAAATCGTCTTTTTGCATTTTAATCTGAAGATTTATAAATAAATTTACTACATGAAGAGCTTTCATTTGAGTTAAAAATTTCATTCCTCCATGACATTTTATTCTTTGTCTATTCATTTTATTTAAGCCTATATGGCCTGGACTTCTGGAAACTAATTTTGTCTATAACAATAGCCTTATCTGTACACTGGCCCAGGTGTTGGCAAACTTCAGACCCGTAGTCTCTCTACGGACATGAAGGTAAAACTTTTTTTTTTTTAATTTTTAAAGGGTTATAAAAAGCGAAAAAGAAAAATATGTAACAGAGATCATATATGGCCCACAAAATTTAAAATATTTACTATCCAATTATTTTTGGGAAGTAATTTCCCACATGTCTACCAGTGTACGAAAAAGACACTGAACTAGGAAATAATCTTGACTCTGCTAGAAGACCAGTGTCCTAGACTATGAGAAATTTATATCTGAGGGACCTGAAATTTCTTAAATACCATGAAAGATTAATGTAAAAATTATGTGTGGTTTTTTTAAAACTAAAATGCCTATTTTAAAAAATAATTTTTATTTATTTATTTTTTTTTTTTTTTTAGAGAGAGAGAAAGGAAGAGGGAAAGGGAGAAAGGAACAGAGAAGGAGGAAGGGAACAAGAGAGGAAGGGAGGAAGAGAGAGGGGAGAGGGAGAGAGAGAGAGAGAGAAATTTGTTGTGCCACTTATTTATGCATTCATTGGGTCATTCTTGTATGTGCCCTGACCAGGGATCAAACCCGCAACCTTGACAGTAGCAATATGACACTCTAACCAACTGAGCTACCCAGCAAGGGTCAAAATGCATCTTTTTATGTTGAGGGGCATATAAGTTGTATGCATTTTTTGATGCATGCCAGCTTTGATTCATTTAAATTAAAAAAATTAAACCTCAAAGTAAGCATAGAAAAAAGATTAACCTCAATAAACTATGCTATGAGTTTTCCTTAATAACACTAATATCTAGAAAATAGATTCAATTAAAACCATTGTTGATGAACACCTGCATGATGGTCTCTTCTTCTAAGGTAAACACTTCAAAGCTCAGTCATATCTGAAAGATCACAGACTTAAAGAATTTTGTTTTATTTCTTTTTAAAATATATTTTATTGATTTTCCACAGATAGGAAGGGAGAGGAATAGAGGGCTAGAAACATCGATGAGAGAAACATTGATCAGCTGCCTCCTGCACGCCCCCTACTGAGTATGTGCCCACAACCAAGATACATGCCCTTGACTGGAATCAAACCTGGGACGTTTCAGTCTGCA
>PVJN01012651.1:0-50803 GCA_004026805.1 Lasiurus borealis
AAAACAATGCTTCCTATATTAAAAGTTAACTTTGCTCCACTGGTGTGGTTCAGTGATTGAGTGATGACCTATGAACCAGGAGGTCATGGTTACATTCCCAGGCAAGGCACCATTCCCAGGTTGCTGGCTCCATCCTCAATAGGGGGCATGCTGATCAATAATTCTCTCTCATCATCATCATTGATGTTTCTCTTTCTCTCTCTCTGAAATCAATAAAAAATATTTTTTAAAAAAGTAACTTTAAGGATTACATTTGAGACATGGCTTTTAAAGAAACTCCTTGCTTTTTTCTTAAAATATATTGTATATAAATAGACAAGGAAAAATAAACTGCTTTTTAAAAGCTGTATTATGGATACCTGCATACATAAATGTTCAAATCTTGAGTCATAGTTTTGTTTTACAGTTGATTTGCTATTGTTTCTTTCTTGTGTACCATTACAGATCTGATGGGGTGCAACTATTTCCAAGTAGAGTAAAAGTAATTCAAGTTTAGCTATAACATAAATATAATTTATTATACCATCATTATTGAAGGTTAAATAGTTTAGGACATTCATAAATCAGCAGCTAGTTTGCCAACTTCTTATATTAAATTAGCTTTCATTTAATTATTAAGACAACTAGGCAATAAGTGAGATGCTAATTAAAGCCCAAGCAAACAGCTACTCTCTATTCCTAATTTATAATTCAGTGTCTATCTAAAAAGTCAAACAAAGGTCATTATATCTCTTTATACCTGAATATCTTGGTAATAAATCTAGATGTTCAATTCAACATCATTAGATCTAAATCTGTATATAAAAAAATAAGCCTATAAGACAACTGAACAAACTAAAACAAAACGAAAACCCCCAAAACAAAACAAAACTCCATAGAGTGAGATTTCAAAATTGACAAAGATATAAGACAAGCTACTTAAAAAAGTACATTTCATATTTTTGTACAAAAAGTGAAAGGAATACAGAATTTTCAAATAGCAGATAAATAGACATTTGTGCTATTATATCACTGGTTTGACATTTCTATAGGCAAAAATAGGATGCATAAAGTCATATGATACAGAAAAAGATTCTTAAAAATCGAGTTCAAGTTTTATCTTTCTCATCATATGAATGTGAATAAAAGTAATTCAAAAAACAATCCAAAATAAACTGCTTATTATAGAGCACTTAATAGAATTCAAACAGCATGTAGGATGTAAACTACAGAATGAAGAATCAGAGGTTCCATTATTACAGGAGTAATAAAGTTTTTTTTTAAAAAAACTACTTTAATTCTTTCAACCTCTAGTTGATAAAGATGATCGGATCACCATCTAGGAAGAAGCTGGGTGGTTCTTATGAGGCTGTCTACCTAGACCCATGGTCGGCAAACTGAAGCTTGTGAGCCACATGTGGCTCTTCGGCACCTTGAGTGTGGCTCTTCTACAAAATACCATGGCCAGGCAAGTCTATTTTGAAGAAGTGGCGTTAGAAGAAGTTTATGTTTAAAAATTTTGGCTCTCAAAAGAAATTTCAATTGTTGTACTGTTGATATTTGGCTCTGTTGACTAATGAGTTTGCCGACCACTGACCTCGACATTTCTAGTGCCAAATTCGTATCATTTCAAACACTTCTGCTGTTCTCTCTGAACTACCTTTAGGAAGTCATAAAACAACCCCACAGGCTATCCAACATAATAAAAGCCTAACATGCAAATTGTCCCCTCTAGCAGTCCTTCAACTGGGAGTTTGATGGCTTGCTATGATGTGTGATGACCACCAGGGGGGGTAGCACAGAACATGGAGGGCATTGGATGGCAGTGGAGGCACTGCTGGCCCCAATAGGCTCCAGGGAGCAGGATAGCAGCAGATGGTGGAGCAGCTGAGTGGGCAGCACTAGGCCAAGGCAGGTGCAAGTGGGGGCCCAATCGCCCTACTGACCACCCTGCAGAAGGTGACCAGTGGCAGCAGCAGAGGGGGCCCGGCCCCAACTGATCACCCCACAGGTGAAATGATGGAGCAGATGAGGGGTGGTGCCAGGCCAAGATTGGGTGCCAGGCAGGTCTGTGGGGCTGTGGGGCTGCAAGGCTGGGGCCACGAGTTGGGACCTTATCCCTGCAGGCCACCCTGAGGGACACCACTCATGCATGAATTCATGCACCGGGCTTCTAGTGTAGAAATAAATGTCCAGCTGCCCAAAGTCTAAGAAAATGGGATTTAAATGACTATATACATTTTCTCTAAGATTTCGACTCTGTATTGTGTTTGTAAAGTAGGAATAAAGAATATCAGAATATATAAATTTATATGTATATATACATATACATATATATAAATTTCAGAATATATAAAATCAGTGTGAAGAATTAAAGAATTCACTTCAATAGGAGTAAAGAATTTACTTAGTCTGGATCACCTAGTTAATTAGGTAATCCTAGGGTAGTATGGTTATTTACATTATTGAATGAACTAGAGGCCCAGTGCACAAAATTTTGCATAGGGGTGTCTGTCCCTCAGCCCAGCCTGCACCCTCTCCAATTTGGGACCCATAGAGGGATATCCTACTGCCAATATAGGCCTGATCCTACTGCTCTCCCCTGTAGATCTGGGTCCCCCTCAAATGCCTACTGGTAGGATTGGGCCTAACTGAGCAGTAGGACATCCCTCTCACAATCCAGGACTGCTGGCCTGCCTGCCTTCCTGATTGCTCCTAACCACTACTGCCTGAGAGCCTGATCACCCCTAACCACTCCTCTGACAGCCTGATTGATGCCTAATTGCTCCCCTGTCAGCCTGATTGCCCCTAATTGCCCTCCCTTGTGGGCCTGGTCCCCTCTAACTGCCCTCCCCTGCAGGTCTGGTCCCCCCCAAGCCCTATCCCCTGCAGGCCTGGTCTCCCCTCAACTGCTATTCCCTGCAGACTTAGGTCCCCCCCAACTGCCCTCCCTTGCAGGCCTGGTCCCTTCCAACTGCCCTCCCCTAATGGCCATCTTGTGGTGGCCATTTTGTGTCCACATGGGGGCAGCTATCTTATGTTGGAGTGGTGGTCAATTTGCATATTACTATTTTATTAGATAGGATTAGCTAGTCAGACACCTTTTTGCTGAAGCCAAGCACTACATTGACCTGATTGTTTCCTTGTCATTCCCCCCTGTACCCATTATCTTAGCAATATAATCTTGCAGATCTGTTTATCAAGAGGTAGAGTCCATATCCCCACTCCTTTAATTAGCACTAACCTTGTCACTTGACCAGTGTAATGGGGCAGAAATGATGGTGTGCTAGTGCTGAGCATAGGTCCGTGGTCGACAAACTGCAGTTCACGAGCCACATGTGGCTCTTTGGCCCCTTGAGTGTGACTCTTCCACAACATATCACGGCCTGGGCAAATCTATTTTGAAGAAGTGGCATTAGAAGAAGCTTAAGTTTAAAAAAAATTTGGCTCTCAAAAGAAATTTCAATCATTGTACTGTTGATATTTGGCTCTGTTGACTAATGAGTTTGCCGACCACTGGCCTAGGCCTTAAGAAACTTTGTAGGCTTTTCTTTCTTGAGTCCCTTTCCTCTATCAGGTAAACAAGGGTTGAGAGACCAGAAGCATAGAACTAAGTTGGACCATTTATCCCAATAGTGATCCCAGATGTGAGAGAGCCTTGCCAAAGTCAAGACCTGCCTGAAGCTTCAGATATAACTTGAAGCTGATCTAGAGCTGACCACAGACTCATGATGGATCCCGACTGAGATCAGAGCAATTGCCCAGCTGAGCTCAGACCAAATTGCAATGAGCTAAATAAATAGCTGGTGGATTCAACTATACTGTCATTTGATAATATCCTATTGTTCTGAATTAGTAAGGTAGCAACTAAGAATTGAGCCAATAAATTCAAGACAAACAGATTAAGCCACATCTCTATATGAATGATCATCTTTAAGCTCTTGACATATTGCTTTTACATTTCTTACATTGTATACAACTATATAAAAAGTGTGTTTGTGTTTAATTTTAACTTTAAATTTAAAAACCCAAAAGAGATAAACCTAACAAGACCCACATACCTACCAAAAAGCAAACAATAAAGCTGCTTTGTGTACAATTAGATACATATATGTACACGATATAAGGCAGGGTTATTAATTCTTCTTTGTATCTGGGCATTTTATAATCAGTCAAGAACCATTCTATTAAAGTAGAGACATGAAGTGATCCTTTCCCATCCCAAACCCTTCACATTAATATAATTTTTATTTATGTCACTATATATCCATGCCCAAGTTCATCACGATCCACCAAACTGCAAATGATAAAATTTTAAAGTTAGAAGGAACTTTAGAGGTTCCTGAATGAGGTAGTGAACAGAACAATAGCATATGAAGAACCCTATTCTATTCCTAGCTGTGCTACATGGGCTTTCTTTAGTCAATAGTTTTTAGTAGTAAAATGATGCTTTGGGAATATATAATTTCTTTGTGTGAGAGAGCAATTAAAAATGTATTCCTCTCTGCATTCTAAAGGGTGGTTAAGAAGAACTGAATTGCAAAGGACAACAGAGAAAGTCTTTGAGAGGCCACTTAAGGAAAGAGAGGGGTGATGTCACTTGACAAAGGAAGTCTACTGGAGGACTCTGGGTAAGTTTCTTTGGTATGGCTTGTGAGTTTCCGCATAAACCTTGGCAATACTTTTGGATCTACTGGGGAGGGGGAGGAGACAGATTGAGGAGTGCACCTAAGTGCACCTAGGGGCCCTGACATGGGCTAGAAGTGAGAAAAGAAGCCCCCACAAGCCAAGTCCTATTGAGTTACATAAGATTCTTTGCAGGTCTAAAAATCTCTGGCTGTGAAAGTTGCTATTACTTCATAGCATTTATACTAAATAACACTTCTCTTTATTCCAAATTCTCTAAGTCAGAATTTTTGATGAGCCATTTGAGACCTGGCTAATGTATATCTCTGTGCTATATATAAAGAAAGGATTTGTCAAGGAAATAGATGGCATTAACCAGGTTGTTAAAATAACACTCTAAATGCTTCAAAAAGCTGTTTTCAAACACCTTAAATACTTTAGGAACATGATTTAATAGTTGTCCCCCATAAAATACATTAAAATGATGACTGATGCTCTAAAGGAATGTGTTTTTTTTTATCTGTAATTCTGCAGAAAGACAAGGGGAAGACATTGCATTTTTAATGTGTAAATTATAACAAGATTAAGGGAAATTGGCTAATAATATGGCAGGCTGATAAGATGAATTAGTAAATTAACCCAAACTGTTAAATGTACATGTGTAAGTTCTCTGAGATGGTAGTTTTAATTGATTCCTCAAGGGTGCTGGTTAAAGTGATAAGATGACTGCTTGACTCTTCATGTAAATTAAAAAAAAAAAAAGCAGTCAGTTAACTTCCATGGTGGGAAAGAACTTTATACAGACCCCACAACCACTGAGCATCAATGTCGCAGTTGAAACATAAGGCTGGTTAGTTTCATTAGCTCTCCTCCTGCCCACCTCCCAACTTCCTATGTCTCCAATGTCATCAATCAGTAACTGCAGCTTCTTTTGTTAGCTACCTTGGTCCAGATCATTTTTCCTCATCTATGACCTCTGACCTCTGCTAGTTCTTTATCATTCTAATGCTCTATATCCTCATTTCCCCCATAAAGCACTGAATGCATCAAAGTTTAATGTAATGTAGTTGATCGAGAAAAGAATGAGATTTGATTTGTCTAAGCTGGGTTCAAATTCTGACCATTCTGTTTACCAACTGTGCAGCCTGGAGAAAGTTACTTAACCACACAGTTCCTGGATCCTCATTTGTCATCAGAAGGTAATAATATCTACCTTGCATGGCTGCTGTGAGTACCTCAAGATGATGTAGTTAAAGCTCCCAGAACATAGCACAAAACTAGCATCTAAACTCATTTTTTTCTGCCCGTTTCCTTTTACTAAATCCCAGATTTATTTCTAGTGACACTGCTTCTCCAACAACACTATAGGTACTTCTCTATTTTGGTTTCGTGACGAGGACTCAGGATTATTTTGGCTCCCACAACTTTTCCCGGACAATTTTATATGCTTTTCATTTAGCCTCTCCTCTTTTGAAGGACATGCTGCCTATTTGTATATCTTCCTTCCCAACTAGTAAACAAATATGCTTTTAGTTGATTCTCACAATACTTCTGGGTGGTTGGGAGGTCCAATATCTCTAATTGATAGAAGTTCCTGTTACTGTTCCCTCCAGGTCATTTTTTTATTAATCTGCAAGGATTCTGGAACCTGGCGCAGTCTATCTTTACTTCAGCTTCGGCTGTCACTTAAGTGACTTCCTGATACAGCGAACAGTACTAATGAGCCCTCTAACAGCCTGCCCTAAACTGAAATTTACTTCCATTCCACCTTACCAATCCCATTTACAGAAGCACATCGGGGACTTCTGAATCACTTGGAACTGTTCCTCCAAGATTCTGAGTTTTGAACTAACTCTCTCTGACCATAACCTTGGCTTTTTTTTTTCTTCTTTAACTCGTTCCTTGCCACAAAATCTGTTCTGCTGCCTTATCACACACTCTTGCTTCTCAAATCCTTCCTACTCTTTTAGTAATGTTCTCTCACTTCATTTCCCTCATAACCAGCCTGGATTTCAAGTATGGGCTCACTCATTCATTCATTCCACATTTATTGAATGCTCTGTATGTGTCAGGCACTTCGGTAGAAATTGTGATAGGCCATTACCTTAGCCCTGAAGCAGCGCAGGGTGGATTGGTCAGTTCTATTCATAACATACTCATCAACACCTTTGGAATGTTTTTCTCATTTTCTTTTCTTTGTTTCCATCAGGAAAAATATCTGTTTTATTTATTGTTTCTCCCTGATTTTAGATCCCTGGTTCTAATCAATGCTAGACAAGGTCCTATCTCCTTATGATTCCCTGCCTGAGCTGGGTCTTCAGTGCAAATCTAATTTCTCACACTTGCCAGACATCCCTCCATCTCTGCAGCCGCCATTGCAAAACTCCGCTCTCTTCCCAGGCTTTTCCCTTCTCCCTCACTGGATGACCCAGCCTTGCTTCACTAAGAAAGTAGAGGCTACCAGTTATAAACTAACTCAATATTCATCACCATTCATCTATACTTTATTTATATTTTTCTATTTTTTTAAAAAGGCATGATAAAGCAAGATAAAACATAATTTATATAGCTACTTTCTCCATAGATACTTTGGTCTCATCTCCTGTAACTTCCACTTTGAATCTTTAAATTTTACTCTCTTTTGTCCAGATTGAATGGCTCAGTGGTTGAGCAAAGACCTATGAACCAGGAGGTCATGGTTCAGTTCCCAGTCAGGGCACATCTCCAGTAGGGGACTTGCAGGAGGCAGCTGATCAATGATCATCTCTGATCATTGATGTTTCTTTAAAAAAAAAAAAAAAATATATATATATATATATATATATATATATATATATATATATATATAATTGATTTCAGAGAGAGGAAGGGAGGGAAAGGGAGAGAGACAGAAACATCATTGTTGAGAGAGAATCATTGATTGACTGCCTACTGCATGCCCCACACTGGGGATTGAACCCACAACCAAGGAATGTGCCCTGACTGGGAATCAAACAGGTGACCACCTGGTTCATAGGTCAACACTCAGCCTTTGAGCCATGCCAACTAGGCTGATCACTGATGTTTCTATCTCTCTCTCTCCATTTTCTTTCCACTCTGAAATCAATTTAAAAAATATATTTAGAAAAAAAATTACACTGTCCTTTAGTCTTTTATTTCTTCTTCTCCAATAGATTCTTGCTTTCAGCCTAGCAATACCCTATATTGTATAGGCTTTCTATTAATTCTGTCTACTCCTTAAGCTTCCAACACAGAATCCCATTAATTTTTAAAAATTCTGAGAAAACATCTTCACTTGGTAACTTCTCCTTCACTCCACTGCAATGTGGCATCCACCTCCAAAACCAACAAAATTATCTGAACAGTTAACTGCCAGCCCTTCATGGCCCTTCAGGCCTCTTGTTACTGAAAACGAATGACCACCACTTGTGTATATTCAGACCCAGACTACCATCTGGCCAGAACTTGATAAGAAGCAGCTCTAGCAAAAATTCTGGAACCCCCCCCCCCTTTTTTTTTGCCTTTTTCTAGTTTTGATCCTCCACTTCCCTGGTTCTGCATTTGATATTTGACCTTTTGTTGAATCTCTGATTTCCAGCCAGAACTTTTCAGTTGAATCTGATGACAGATTTGCATTCTCTGGCAAATCTTCGGAACATGCCCACGATATCTGACATAGTTCCAGGCTCATAATCCTACTCTATGGTTGGTTAACATATCTTGTTTCCCTGCTAGTCTGATCTAAACTCTTCTGCGTGGGTAGGAGTCTCCTCCCTGATTTTTGTGATATTCTCCTCTCCGGATGCTTTTTATACTCCTCTCACTGCTCTTTCATGTATCCAGTGTTATTCTCTCCCTTTTCTCTTCACTCTATAAACTTGGCAGATTTCATCTACTCCAATGGCTTAGCCATTATCTCCCTGTTGCCAACTCCCAAATTTATAATTCCAATTTTGAATTTTTTTCTGAGTTCTATATATGTAAATGCAGACTGCACACTAGATGACTTCTTTAATTTGGATTTTGAATTCAACATGTTTAAAAGCAAATTCATCATCTCTTTTTTTTTTTTTTTCTCTAGCCTGTATCTTCTCTTGTGTTCCCTACTTTGGGTAATGTTATTTTAATTTCTGATATCTAACATTTAACAGGTACTTGAACTCTATGCCTCTGAAATGCCTGCTTGAGAAATGCCTCCTCTACTAGTAAATGGTCTTTTCCTGTTTTTTGTATAAATTTCTGATGCAGCCTAGATCAGCCCTTGCATTGTTTCTTGCCTAGACTTCTCCAATAGTCTGGTAACTGGTCTCCCTTCCCAGTAATTTTCCACCTTCATCAATTTGCCTTCAAATGGAGAGTTCTGCTTATGGCCTAAGTCAAGTTTAAAATATTTTCTGGATTCTACTGCCCACATGGTAAAGTCTATTCTCTAGCTTAGCACACAAACGTCTTCATAATCTGACACCACTTCCATCTTTGTCTTGGCATTTAAAGGCTTTCCTATTTTCTGCTATGTGCTCCAGCTGCATTGGACAACTTGCTGTTCCTGCAACTTAACCCAATGTTTTCAAATCTGACTTTGTTCTAATTTTACAGGGAGACTTTCTTTTATTTATTTTTTTTCAGTTTAAACATTAAATCTATGAGAATCTCTAATACAATTACATCTCTGATACAAGCCTTTTCTAAGACTTCTGCTGTATTCCCAAAGCACTTATTTCTCTCCTCCAAATGGTGACTCAGGGATCCAGGCTCCTTATGTTTTGTGGCTCTTCCATCTACAGGAGCTCTGAATGTTCCATTAGATCCTCAGCATCTGGTTGGAAGATGATGGAAGTAAATGGAGGATCACTGTGGGAGGGTTTTATGGCATACATCTCTGCCAGAACTCAGTTAACATGGCAGGAGCTAACTGCATTGGAGGCTGAGAACAGTAGTCTTGTTGTATCCAGGAGGAACTAAGAAATGGCTTCGTGAACAGCAAGTGCATGGGAGATGATTAGTATATATTTTAAATTGAATTAACGAATTATTATAAAATGGACATTAGCTGAGGCAATTCTGTATCAATGTACATCCCTTTCAGGTTTGTTATTTTAATTCCTGAAAAATAAACATTATACTATACAGTCATATCATAAAACCCATTATACTATTGAGTAGGAAACTGATTTTATTGGTTAGTCAGATATTTGCAATATAATTGCAAAATATAGGGTATCCCCCAAAAATGTATACACACTTAACAGCTGATAGGTCAATTGATTTTTCTTTTCAGATTTGACCCATTAGAATTAATAATTATTCAAAGTATGTATACATTTTTGGGAAACCCTGAATTTATAATATATAACCCCTATTGACATTATAATTTTCAGAGATAGACCACTATCCAAAGAACATTAAAAATGTAATGAAAATAATTTCATCTATATTTCCCTCAATTATTTATAAACTAGAGGCCCAGTGCACAAAATTTGTGCATTTGGAGTGGGGGTCCTTCAGCCCGGCCTGCTCCCTCTCACAGTCTGGGAGCCCTTGGGGGATGTCTGAGTGTGGAGAGCAGGCTGAAGCCAACAGTCGGACATCCTTAGAGCTGCTGCCATGTGCTCACTAATCATGAGCCCAGCTGTGGCTGAAGGGTGCTCCCTTTGTGGGAACACACTGACCACAGGGGGCAACTCCTGTATTGAGCATCTGCCCCCTGGTGGTCAGTGTATGTCATAGCAACCAGTCATTCTGCCATTCAGTTGATTCGCATATTAGCCTTTTATTATATAGTATCACTTGGTTACTTCCCAATGTTGCCATGTTTCAAGGCTATTCATTCCAGAATCTTTTAACAAACTGAGAAGGACAAACCTTGTACAAAATGTGGTCCAATTGTGTGTTGTGGAGAGAACATTAGGAATTCAAGTTCTGACTGTTATCACTTCCTGGTTGGGTATGACTGATAAGACAATTTAGCCTACATTCTTCACTTTCAAAATTATGGGCTTTTAATGGTTGATACTTCAGGCCACTTGCAATTATAACATTTACTTTTAGGATCTGTTAGAAAGTGCTAGTTAATAGGGGACAGGGTGGTTAACAAACCAATGGAATGGCAGTCAATAAAGAGTTTACTATTTCTTAGTTAAGTTAAACAAAATTGTATTTAGTATTAAAAGTGTATCAATCCTCCTGAAAAGCCACAGGAAGGTACTATCTAAAATTATGTAAACTCTTCTTTATTGCTATGTTATAATCGAACTGAAACACTACAATTAATGGGCCCATTGGCAAAGGCTGTTCCCCTCTCCAGTGGTCATGTGATGTCATCTACCTCTCATACTGCTAAATGGTCTGCCACTGAGTAGCCAATGGCTTTTGCTATCTTTATGACAGCACCTCTCAAGGTTCTGTTGCTATAGCTGAAATAACTGCTTGCTTATTGACAATGAGCACTCTGGAAGGGTTTCCAAAGCTCTTGTTCCAGGCCCAAGTAAGTCAGATGAGCACCCAATAACTGTGCAACAGTTTTCAGGGTGGCATAGACTACTCTACCTATACCACAGCTTAGAGATTTTCCTACCATCTATGGTGTATCAGCAAATGTGAGCCACTTTAATTTTGTTTGTTGCTTCAGATAACACTCATAAAATGGTCAAAGAAGGTTCCAGATCTTACATTCTTCCAGAACTTATGCTTTAAAGTCAATTGTGTAGGTCAAGTTAGCACAATATCTCAGTAATGGTCCTGAGAATACAGAGTGACTTGTTAGCAACTGCCATTCAGAACTTAACCTGCCACTCCTTAGATGTGCTGTGTTGGTCACATCTCTTATGCCTCCTGTTCCTTGTTTATGAAATGCACATAATGCGCTCAGTTGTTTATTTATTGAGCATGTACTATATGCTAGGTAGTTTTTTGGGACTTGAGAAATACAGCAAACAAAATAAATTCCCACCTGCAAGGAGTTTATATCCAAATGCAGAAAGACAATTAAAAAAAAAATCACATTTTGTCAAATGGCGAAAGTGCTATTGAGGATTAAGACACTATTTTATTTGGGTAATCAAGGAAGGGAGCTGAGCAAGTGAGGGTGAAACTTGAAAGAAATGGAGGAAAAAGCCATGTGTATATCAGAGCAAAGTGTGTTTCATGAAAAAGGGAGGGCACATGTAAAAAGCTTGAGAATAATAATAATTTCTATTTCATGTTCATTGTAGGGTTACAATGAGAATCAAATAAAGTAGTATATGTGATCTATATATTGCTCAGTATTATGGTCATTTTCACTGCTGTGGTAGCTAGTATTTCTATAAGTTATTGTTGTAAAACGAGCTATTTTATGTTTCATTCAAAGAGAGAAATTCTGACAAAAATATAAAGCACATGAAGCAAACTGCCTTAATCTTGAGCTCCACTAGTAAAAATATATGTTACCTCTACCTTCAAAGCATTTATAAATGACCAGAAAAAGTCTTTGAGGGTGGGGGGAAGCAGAATATAAAAGAAAATAATGCAAGGCAGGTGCCAGGCTGATGCTGCAGTCCAGTGGATCATCTCTAAATCACCAGTCATGAATCCAATCACTCTTACAACATTGGAGAGAGAGAGTTCTCTCGCTAAGAACCCTTCCCTCTACTCCATGTTTCTCCCTTCCTCTCCCTTTCTATTTTCTTTATTTCTTGTTTTTCCTGCCTCCTACATATAGATTTTGAGGTGGCTTATGAGAAGCATACAAATGATCAACAGTAGTTAAGAAAGAGGAACTTGTAATATAAACATGACTATAGCTAAGAACACACTTAATGTTAAATCCAAACACTATTAGATATTTTCATGACATGCTAAGCAGTAGGCAAATTTTATAATTATATCAGTTAAACAGGACTGGAAATAAAATGGCCCCTTGCTCCTCTTCCACATATTGGCTTGAGAATGGAAACATGCTTGACAACTTTATTTGTTTCAATACATACATAGAATAAAATTTCAAAACCCTTTGTGAAGTGAGGCCACATATATACAAACACATAAACAACTAACTTTGAAAACAGAGATATATAATTGAAAGAATGTTTATAAGGGGACACAGTGAGAGAGAAATTTCATATGGGGGACTATTTTACATTAATTGAAATACCCATTCCTAGGGTAAGTCATGTCATAATTAGACATGTATGCTTATAGAGTAACCATTATGTATTTTAACTATCATTGAAAATTACAAGCATATTCCCCAGTCTTAACACTAACCCCCACCATGATCTGAAAGTCAGCATCATTTTTACAATAATTCATAGACAGTAAATTCTATGTCCTCTCACTTATTCTTTGACTTAGTCATCTTAAGTTCAAGATTTACTGTGCTTTCTGAGCATCTACTGTATGACTTGGAGTCATAGCTTTACAGTGCCTGGGAAAGAGAAGCACGTTTTAGAGGTATGGAACACTGGAGTTTAATTGCTTTAGTTGGCAAAGAGAAAAGGATTTCTCTTTTCTCAAGTTTATACCAAGTGCTACCTCCCACCCAAACTGGTCCCAGAAGACTCATGATTGTTAAACTTGAATGTGCTTAAAGCACACCTGGCATGCTTGCTACAAATATACAGATCCTGGATCAGTATGTCTGGGGTGCTGCCTAAAATCTGTATTTTCAATAAAGACCCAGGTGCTTCTGATGCAGATGGTCTGTAGACCACACTGTGAGGAACACTGTTTAGACAAATTTACTCAAAGGTAAAGAGGTCTTTCAAGAAGTTGACTGTTGCAATAAGAGGCAGATGGTTGACAGGTGGTTCTGCTTGAGCAGGAGCCTGGGAGTCTTGTGAAATTGGTGGAGACACAGGAAATTTTAATAGATACTTTTATAACATTTTGATAAATAATTATGACTTGATCTGGTTAGAAGAAGCTATAATGAGTATTTTTTTTTAAGGACATTGATTAATCTGAGTTAGAAGAGCCTTAAAGACATGGAGAGGATCTTTCCCCCCAGGCAAATATGAGGCCCAGAGAAAGGGCAATTACTAAAGAGCTTGTCCAGGTTACTATAGCTACATAACAAACTACCCCACAACTTAGCTGTTCCACCTTCTTGTGTTCATGGGTTAAGAACTTGTATAAGGCACATGGGGACTATCTAGTCTCTGCTCCTGAATGAGTTCTGGGTCACCTGGCAAGACTCAAAGGCTAGTGTAACTCATTAGATGGGTCAGTACCATCATCAGACTCCTTCACCCATGTATCTGGCATTTGGACTATGCTGATCTAAGATGCAGAACTGCCCGCTGTAGTTCCTACAAGTGGACTTTCTGTGTAACTTGGGTTCCTTACAATATGGCGACTTCAGGACATTTGGACTTGTTACACGGTGGCCCTGACCTGTGAGCATGAGTGTTCTCATAAATGAGGGAGCTGCATCTTCATGAGATTATGGACCAGCCTTAGAAGTCACAGTGTCACTTTTGTGGTACTCTATTGGTTGAAGCACTCACAAGCCCACCCAGAGTAGAGGATAATTAAATTTGAATTCCTCATGAGGTAGTGGCCAAGTCATAAACTAAAAGAACTTGTGGTATGAAAAATATTGATGTATCATCTTTGGAAAAGTAAAAACTGCCAGAATCTAGGGAGTTGAGTGGCTGGATGGATGTGAACAAAATGAATAAATCAATAGTATGTAGTAAGTTTATTCAATGCAATATTATACTGTAGTGAAAACAAGTTAACTACAGCTGGATACATTCACAAGGATGAAGCTTAGAAATACCATGTTGATGTTTTTAAAAGTACAACTTGAAGAATATATTTTTTATTTTTATAAAGTATACTACTATTTTTATAAAGTTGAAAATACTTAAAAATAAGCACACATTTTTATGGTTCAGGCTTACCTACATATATGGTATGACTTTAAAGAAAAATCAAGTCAATGAGAGAAAAGAAAACAAGCTTTAGGATAGTGGTGCTTTACTTCTAAGATAGGGGATGGATTCATGGGTATTATCCCATCCTATATTCATTTTCTGCTATTTTGTTTATGCTGAATGAGTGATTAATTTACATTACGATTCATTCATAGGCATTTTGGGAAGTAGATTAGAGGGAATGAATCATCATATAAATATCTGTGTTTTCCGATGGTCTTAGTCACAACTCACAGGTTGAGAACGGCTAGCAGGGACACCTAAGACCATCAGAAAACACAGAAATTTACCTTGCAATTCATAACAGTAACAAAATTACAGTTTTGAAGTAGCAACAAAAATAACTTTATGGTTGGGAGTCACCACACTCTGAGGGTTGTGGCATTAGAAAGGTTGAGAACTACTGCCTTAGAGGAAGAGAATGGTTAATGCTTTGTGTATGCCTACACCACTTAATTGATAATTCTACAATCAGTATAAATGTCCATCAGTGGTGCTCATAAGATTAACAGGTCAAAGGACAGGAATAGTCAGCCATGCTTTTTCTCCCTATTTCTCTACCCCATCATTAGATTGTTAGGGCAAGAAGAGCCACTAGGGTTTAGCTTTAAATTCTTCTCAAAAGGACAGCTGTTGATTGACAAGACCTCAGAGAATATTGAAACAGTATGAGCACCAGTTGACACATGATGCTTTCCCTAAAGCACCACTCTCTGGGGTGACTGACACACATCAGCTTTCACAATAATGATAGAAGACAAAAGATTTTGGTTCCCTGGAAATTATTAACACTTTAACTGGAAAAGAAGCTCAAGTTTTCTGAATCGCCCTGACACGTGTCCAGTGTTCTCCACTAAGGCTATGTTTATCTTTCTATAATATTTACTGTTGGCCTTTATCTTTCATAAGAAGTATGAAATGCTGGTTTGATATTTTGCTTCTTATTTTCAGCTCTTTATTCAAGAATATTTGAAATACATGTAAAAGTAGAGAGAAGCTTCTAAGTTAACATCCAAGCCCAGCCAGTTTGAGCACTGACCTATGAACCTGGAAATTATGGTTTGATCCCCTTTCAGGGCACATGCCTAGGTTGTGGGCTCGATCCTCAGTGTGGGGTGTATGGGAGGCAGCTGATCAATGATTCTCTTTCATCATTGGTGTTTCTATATCTCCCTCCCTCTCTCTTCCTCTCTGAAATAAATAAAAAAATAAAATGAAAGTTAACATCTCATGGTCAATCTTGTTCCATTGCTCCTCCAGCTCTGGATTATTTTGAGACAAACCTCAGAACTCATAGTATTTCAGACTTTACTTCTTTCTAAAATATGACAAAGTAAATCTTTGACAAAAGAAAATTAATAAGGGGACATTTAGTAATAGCATTTTTTACATGACAATTAAAAAATTATGACATTTGGCTTGTATTTTACAAAACATAATTATAGAGAAGTTCTCTTTATTATAAAAATTCTGAATATATAAATCCCAAGTAACATTTAATTGTATTCAACCTATTCAAATATTGGAGGCTAGCTAGCAGAAGTAAGTAAAATATACAACTAGTACAAATATTCATCTGGTGTCTTAGCTGGAACACATTTTCAAATTTGTTTACACAACTCTTATATTTATACTCTGCCAATATAAGTCCTTAGCAATACATCTGCAGAATTTGTCTGACTCCAGAATGGTCACTGGGTTATTGCTTTTTCCCCAAGTGAGTTAAGTGCTGCAGAGCTTTGGATCTAACGAGAACAACAGAGTAATATGTAATGAGGAAGAATATGTTGGTGGCTAGAGTCACAGCTTTTCCTGCATCAACTCTTCCTCCAAGTCAGGTTTCCTCCTGCCACAAGAGAACAGAGGCTCGTTTGACACTCCTAAGGAACTTAGAATGCAGGGCAGGTGGAGAAAGCAAAACATAAGCAATTTAAAGACGTTTCAAGAGCCTGTAATGAGACACATTCAATTTCTTTATCTTTTCCGTTTATCAATCTTTTCCATTTATTAATTTCTCATTATCTCTTAGAAAGGATTCATGCTCTCCTCTGGGTTGCTATGATGAGACAAATGTGGAACTTTTATTTTCCTGGATTGTGCAAACTTCAGCTTTCATCTCTACTAAATAAGTCAGCCCACAAGACAGCTTCATTCAGGCCTTTTGCTATTTTTATTTCTGTAATAGTAAGAAAAAAAGGGACTGATGTGAAGAGAGGACTGCATTTCTAAACTCCACTGAAGGGAGATTCTCCCAGAGAGGTAAATGAGGAGGAAAATAGAAGTGCTAGGTGTGAGAAGAGGGGGGAAGCAGGTGTTTGGGGTTGAAGGGTAGTCATACTCTTTGCACTCTTTCCTCCAACACTGACCCAGGGAAGTAGAACCTTGGTGATAGGTTTCCAGTCTCAGCAAAACTCCACTGCACATCTGGGGCCACCATATGGTTTGGACAACGAGCAGTCTACTGCTCATTATAAATGACAATGACCAGTATGGACTGAAAAACACTGGGTTTCTCCAAATGTTCTCAGCTAAGTAAAACTTTCAGGATCTACACTGGATTGGGATGAAGGAGAGATGATAGAGCCCTCCAAAATAACATATGTGAATCACATAACCAGCATGGTAGATGACACGTAATTAATTGCTTATTTGCTACGTGATTTTCCCCCTTTATAGAGCAAGAAATAAAGCCTGAATTTAAATTCTATACCTAAATTCCCGTCTCCGATGTTTCAAAATATTTTGACTCGTGATGTTAAGGACTGGATGAATATTTGTGTTCCCCTCAAAAGTTGTAAGTTGAAAGCTTAATCCCCAATATAATGGTATTAACAGGTGGGGACCCTTTTGATGGGATTAGTGCCCTTATAAGCAGAAGAATCCAAAGCTCTTTCTCTTCACCACGTGAAGACACAGGAAGAAGGTGGCCTGCAACCAGGAAGAGGCTCTCACCAGATACCAAATCTGCTGGCACCTTGATCTTAGACTTCCCAGTCCCCAGACTGTGACAAGTGTGTGTTTGATTAACTACTCTGTGGTGTTTTGCATAGCATTTTGAGCTGACTGGGCCACTTCGATGTACTTGAGCTCACTAATGGTGTAGCTCACCTCTTTAGAGGTCAGCAACTCCTACTTTATCACAGAAAGCAAGCCTGGGGGAAAGGAGGTCCTTTTGCAATAACCCTGAAGGCAACCGATATTTGAGAGCACGTATAGTTTTCAGAGTGCTCTCACAGACTTGGAATAACCTTGAGGAATTGCCATGGTCAATGCTTTCACCACCCACTGCATACAAATGAGGCAGCCGCAGTCAAAGGAGGTAAGATAGCCAAGGCCTATTGCCTTTGCATGACAGGACTTAGAGTCTGTCCCTAATTATTGCGTTTCATTGCTCTGAGTGTTTCGCTGGTGGGGTAAGCAGTTGATTATAGATGAACGTGCTGATGGCTCGGTCCCTAACCACACACAGTGGGTCAGGAGGCCAGTAATTAGAGAAACAAGACATGCAGTGAGGGTGGAGGAGGCTGGTATGATGGAGGCATGGTAGAAGCAGACCCAGGAGGAAACTGCAGTGCTGAGAGCTAAGAGGTGGAGGAGCTGAAGGCTTCTCCAGATGTTCACAAGCCATTCCGGATCATTTTAATTTGCTAAAAAGAATAACGTGACTTGAGGCCTCTGTAAAGTGGCAGGATGCTACCTAACAGTATCACCTCTTGCCTTGGGCACAGAGTTTTTCTAGTGCTTTGGTAAGATGAGGGAGTATTTCACCAAATATACTTAGCTTTTAATTAAACTCTAAAAATTTTAAATGATGCATTAAAAAAAAAAGGGTTGAAATGATCCAGTTCAACCAATGTTTGTAACTGTCTAAATAGATATATGCTACATTCATTTGGAGAATTGATTCATCATGAAGGCTTTCTAAGTTACCTTGTTACAAACACAGAAGAGATATACAAAAATATAAGGGGCTAAAATTAGTATTAAGAGAGATTACAGTAACTAATCCACATCGATTTAACTTTGTAGAGCCTAATATAGCTTATGCTGAATTGTACCAAAAACAGAGGTGCAATTAAAAATAGAAGACTGATCCAGTGAAATCTGTCCTTAAATCCTCCAGCAAGAATTGGTACAGACCCCCCACTCCCTGGAGAGTACTACTACTGGACTCTTCAGCAAATCACTTGTTCTTTCTAGACTCATTTGCCTTATTTATGAGACACTACCCTTTGGCTTAGCATTTCATTTAAAACTTGCTTTGAGAGAGCAATCTAGGTACTAAATGGTAAAAATAATTTCACTTTACTGGATATGTAACATATCTGATAAAATATATGTATGTATTAGTGGACATATATATATATATATATCAGATATCAGACATAAAATAGCATCATAATAAAAGGCTAATATGCAAATGGTCATCACACTGTGATGCCACAATGACCAATCAGCAGGGACCTGAGGCTGTGTGGCTCCTGGCTAGGGCAGGGTACCTCAGGCCATACCCCCTGCCACGATGCTGGGCTGGGGGACCTCAGGCGCATGAATTTCGTGCACGGGGCCACTAGTATATATACAATACAGGCAGTCCTCAGGTTATGTTGGACTCGATGTATGTTGTTTCATGGTTACATCTCCATCTCCCATCCTATCTAATAAAGAGAAAATATACTCATTGACCCTCACCCTGTAACAAAGATGGTGGCAACCACAGCCAACAAGGAAGGAATAGCTAATTGATTGTCACACCCTCAAAGATGGTGGCACTCACAGCCACAAGATGGCAACGCCCAGTCCCCTCAGCCCTGCTGGGGTGGCAGGGGCTCAGCAAAGCTGGGCCTGCCTCTAGGCAGGCCTGGCCACTCCATGCACCTGCCTCTGGAGTCCCCCAGTCCCTTCAGCTCCCCTGCCACACAGGGCTGACCCGAGGCACAGGCAAACTTCAGATGGCAGCTGCCCAACCACCCAGGGCCACCGGAGGTTCAGGTAACTAGGGCTGGCTGAGGCTTGTGCTGCAAGCAGTGGCCACAGCACAGGTGTGAAGGGGCATTACCTTCCCTGATTGCCAGGTTGCCAGGTTGCCTCCCACCCCTGAGGCTCCTGGACTATGAGAGGGGGAAGGCTGGGCTGAGGGACCACCCCCCACCTCCCATCCAGTGCATGCATTTTCATGCACCGAGCCTCTAGTTTATTTATAAAAAAGAAAGTTCCATCATTTTGACATATGTACATATGTGGTTTATGTTTTTTATTATTTATTTATCACAAGTAAGAGTCAGGAATTGTTATCTTTCTTTAATTTTTTTTTTTTTTACTGTTTCACTTCATTACTGCTGTGTATGTGCTCCATGTGAGTGACATAGGTACTTATGTAGGTGGGTTCTGACTTATGGCAAAAATCATGTTACATTGCACTGGAGGAACGGATCTCAGACATAACCTGGTGACCTAGTGTATATTGGACTGTGTGAGTACGCACACGTGTATTGCTGTAATCTACAGTATTGGCAGGCAGCATATTGTGAGGCTCAGTTCATTTGGTGATTAGCCTATATTAGAATCCAGTCTTGTCTACCTGGAAAGTCTATGGTCCTTCTTCACCATACACATGCTAAAGGTGTGTAGAGATGTTTCATATTTAAGAAGCCAGTTTTAAGATATAGTATGATTCACTCATTTATTCTACAATTATTTACTGGATTTTTATTATGTTCTTAGTGCTGTGATAATAGCTCAGTCTACACAACCAAGGGGCCCCTACCCACATGGAGTTTTACTATGGTGTGGAGGAGTTTGTTAGTAACTGTTCTAGTAAAAAGGAAACATAAACAGTTGGTATTAATAAGTTCTGTTTCAAGTCCCTAAATGTTTACTATAAGAACAGAAAAAGTAAAAGTTATGAAAAATAAGAATATAATGCATCCATTTTGATTCTTGCATTTTGTCTCTAAAGGTTGCAAAGATATTTCTTATGGAGATATTCTTTTGATTCCTTTTTAAATAAAGTCATTCCTCCCCTCATATACACTGAGAACTCCTGCTGAAGAATCCCCATATTAGTAGATAGTCACCCTTACCCACTCCCTAAGCGTTAGGTATCTGACTACATCTAGAACTTAAGGTAATTAAGAATATTTCTGGCCGAAACTGGTTTGGCTCAGTGGATACAGTGTTGGTCCGAGGACTGAGGGGTCCTGGGTTTGATTCTGGTCAAGGGCATGTATCTTGGTTGCAGGTGCATCCTCAGTGGGGGGCGTGCAGGAGGCGGCTGATCCATGTCTCTATCTCATTGATGTTTCTAACTCTCTGTCCCTCTTCCTTCCTCTCTGTGAAAAATCAATTAAAAAAAAGAGAATATTTCTGTTTTTGCAAGGAAGCCAGTTAAAAAATACTGCTACTATGAGAGTGACTCGGATACTATTTTCAGGAATTAATTTTTTTTTCTTTTACTAAACATTTCCTGCATTGTTATTAGTTGGTAAAGATTTAAATATCACCTCTGAGTGTTTATTTACTTTGGGAAATATGAACTAAATGAAGAGTAGCATTTATATATCTAATACTTAAAATTTATGGTCCTTTCCCAATATGTTTTCTTTCATTTCAAAGTATAATGTAACAGACTCTACTATTCATTGTCCTAGGTATCAACTAATGAGATTTAATCTATTCTTGAGCTCATATTTCTATCAAGCTCTCTGACTTACTCATACTAAATTTGGTCACATCTTAAATCCAACAGTCCTGCAGTTTCATTCATTACTAACCCCAACCAGGCTTTGATGCCCCTGTTCCTATTACAAGTGAATCTCAAAGTGAAAGATAATCATAATCAATTTTCATTCTTCCTGAGAATGGATTTTTTTTTTGGTCAAGTTGGAGAACTTCACTGTAAAAATTTCAGCTTCCTTTAAATGGGGCTCAGTGTAACTAGAGTTGCCCAGGTGTGCCTGACAAAGAGTGTCAAAAGGCGATCAAAATAAA
Organism: Lasiurus borealis; assembly: GCA_004026805.1. Lineage (NCBI taxonomy): Eukaryota > Metazoa > Chordata > Mammalia > Chiroptera > Vespertilionidae > Lasiurus > Lasiurus borealis. The sequence continues at coordinate 21,513 of PVJN01012651.1, forward strand.
GGTACTAATGAAGCCAAGAATAGTTGCCTCATGTTCTTAATTTTTAGATCCTTTTTTAAAAATTAAAATGCTTGACTGAGAAGAATTCAAGGATTTTTTAACAAGGGCTAACTCAATATGTGGACATAATTGTGAAAAAGTGTCTTACTGAAGTGCCAAATAAAACAATTAGATATAAGCCCCAATGGATATTACATAAATACAATTCCATATTTCTTTAAAAAACTTATTATTATTATTATTATTTATTTTTAAATATATTTTTATTGATTTTTTACAAAGAGGAAAGGAGAGGGACAGAGAGACAGAAACATCGATGAGAGAGAGACATCGATCAGCCGCCTCCTGCATGCGCCCTACTGGGGATGTGCCCGCAACCAAGATACATGACCTTGACCAGAATCGAACCCGGGACCCTCCAGTTTCCAGGCTGACGCTCTATCCACTGAGCCAAACTGGCTTCGGTTTTAAAAGACGTTTTTAAATGTATTTTTATTGATTTCAGAGAAAAAAGAAGGGATAGAAACATCAATAATGAGAAAGAATCAGTGATCAGCTACCTCCTGCCCACTCCCCACTGGGGACTGAACCCACAATTAGGTATATCCCTTGGCCCTGACCAGAATCCAACTGTGACCTCCTAGTTCATAAGTCGATGCTCAAAAACTGGGCCACACCAGCTGGGCTCCATATTTCTTAGGATTATGAGCTAATAAAAATTATTCCTAAGACATTTAGAAATTCAAATTACTGGAGATAAATATTGGCTTCACTTCTCTTGACATGTTCATGCTTGAACTTTCTTTTGATGGCATCGATTGTGGTATGATCACCAACATTTCAATTACTTACTCAATTCTTTTAAAAATATATTTTAAAAATATATTTTATTGATTTTTTACAGAGAGGAAGGGAGAGAGATAGAGAATTAGAAACATTGATGAGAGAAACATCGATCAGCTGCCTCCTGCACACCCCCTACTGAGGATGTGCCCACAACCAAGGTTTATGCCCTTGACCGGAATCGAACCTGGGACCTTTCAGTCTGCAGGCAGACGCTTTATCCACTAAACCAAACCGGTTAGGGCTAAAATATGTTTTTGTTGATTTCAGAGAGGAAAGGAGAGGGAAGAGAGAGATAGAAACATCAATGATGAAACAGAATCATAGATTGGCTGCCTTCTGCATGCCCCCTTCTGTGGATTGAGCTGGCAACCCCAGGCAAGTACCCTAGGCTGGAATCGAACCTGGGACCCTTCAGTCCACAGGCTGATGCTCTATTCACTGAGCCAAACCAGCTAGGGCTCTCAATTCTTATTGACATTTTTATTCCTATATTTACTCTGTTTTACATTATAGCCTGAGGTCTGTAGGAGTGGAAGGCAGCCTCACATTCAGACTTTGCTAAAGAGAAGGTTCATTTAAATAAAACTTTCAATAGTCCAAGTTCCGGAATATTAGGTTGGAGGTTATTCTGCCAACTTTCTCCAAGTGTAAGAAATGACTTCAGAATGTAGAGACCTTTGTCACAACATTAAAATGATGAGTCATGCTGTGTGGATTTCCAGGATGGAAAACTAGCTCCTCTTGCATTCCTCCTCCTATGGCCAGAGCAGAGGGTTCTCCTCACACTCCTTCCAGATTTTAAAGAAAAGGCTATATTCTCTTCTTACTGTCAGGATGGGGTAAAATTAGGGAATTTAGACAGACAATGTCCCTCTTTCTAGAACTTTACCTAAATTTCCACATGTAGTTTGCTATATAAATCTTATTTATCTATCTCAATATAGAAAAATGTAAGAAATTTATATAGAGAAACTTATGTAACACCTATGTAATTTTTTAAAAATTTGAAAAAATATGTCAGTAATCCAATTTACATTGTAGAGGAAAGAGTGCTGAAATCTGAGTTAAAAAACCTGGATACACAATAGTCATGGGTCTGTAAGCAAGGTATGATATATCTTTAAAATCAGATTAGCTGCCGTTGACTCATCGGTATATTAATGATAAAAACTTCTGTCCAAAATTTTAGGTTATTATTATGAGCATGAAACAAAGTAACATATGTAAAAGTGATTTAAAACCTGTGATGCCCTCTACAACAGCAAAGTATTATTATTATTAGGTATGACACCTTCTTTCACTTGCCTGCAGCAGTCACCTGCTTAGCCTGTGTGTTTTGAGAACTTCATCTACAAAATTTATATTGTGAGCCAAAGGAAAGTGTGATTTGATCTAAAAAAAATATTTGCCTTGTCTATATAACAGTTATAGCTCGAGGAGCAAACAAATGCATGTGTGTAAATAATAATGTATAGAAGATTATTTATAAATGAAGTAGTTTAAAAAGGTTATCATTATGACCCAGTCAAGGGAATAATTATACATTTAAGGGTGAAAAGTGCAAGTCTTGGGAGATGCCTATTCATTGGGGCCAAGAAAGGTGTGTGTTTAGTCTCACTAGCCCAGCCAAGTGGTATCAACACTGCTATTTATTAATCATAGCTGGCTCCTCCCTCTGCTGTCTGTGAATGTCACTGAGAGACTCTACCTACAATGAACTGTGTTTTGGATCTTAAAGTAATGGGACAGGCTGGTAGCCAAGACAAGAGGAATAGGAAAATTTAGACAGAGAGTTAAACAGCTAAGCAGTTTACAGCCATCTAGTAAATTGCAAAATCCTGTTTTCCCTAACCAAGGACACTTAGCAGTAAATAGTTTACATTTCTCACCAACCGAAGGATAAATCCCTTAAATCACCCTACTCAGGGAGGCAGATAGCAGAGGTCCAATTAGTGCTTTTTACCAACCACACCCAAAGACAGATGAAGTTAAGGGGATAAATCTTATTTTGGCACATGAATATTCTATTGAGATCCTCCCTTAAGACCTCCCCTACCAAAAGTCTCAACTTTAAAACCCCTCCAAACAGAACGACCCAGTACAAGCCCTCCTGGGAGCACACCCAACCCTTTTGATTTTCCTCTTCATCCCTCTTGGGTATCCATCTCTTAAACTGTTAGGGACTCCATGAGACTTGCAACCTGCACAAGACTTGCAACCAAAGGAGCAACGGGCAGTGGCAGCTCATCCCCAGCTAATCCCCTGAACCTGTCTCCAAGGTCCCATTTTCTCTGACTTCCCAGTGGGCCAAAGCAGCCCTTCCTAGGCTCTCTCCTATTGCTTCTTCTATCCTAAGCATGGTCTTGTTTCACTGTCCTCCAGCTTTAATGCTCTCAAAATCACCTGTACTTGTCTTGTAAAATATTTCCTATATGAAATTGAGAACCCACACACTACCTGCTCTGGGCCTGGCCCTGTCTGGTAACATTATCAATATGTTGACAATCTAAAATGACATCAAGTAAATTGAACACTGAGGCAGAGTGATTTATTTGCACTGATTTGGACTCACCAGTAGAACATCAGAATTAGCACCTTTCCCCATGCCACACTTGATTCACTAGTAAACATACAAAGGCTAGATCCCCTGAAATAATCAGCACATTTCAGTGCCTTCAGCTTTGCTCTGGGCCACTCATCTCAGCTCGCTTGCTTTCCTTCTTTGACCAAAGACTCCCATGTGTGTTTGTGGGCACTTTCATATTTCTGTAATCAGCCTGTACAAGTGTGCACAGCCTGCAGGCTATACTCTTCCTCCTGATGTTTTCCAGATGCATCCAGACACCATCTACAAGGGTATGTGACAAACTATTAAAGGCCCAGTTCAGAATGGCCAAGGGTCACTACAGCTCTTACTGTCTCCTGTGCAAATATGGTTGCTGCTAGGCGATGTTTATATACTGGTGAGTTAGCTAGCATTCTGCTCAATCTCTGGAGGTTGTGTTTATTCAACCATGACTTGTGTGTCTTATATTATGTGTATGTTTAGGGCTTAGAGTAGAGAATAATTACTGGTATTTCTTTAGTACCGAACTACTTCTACCAAAATCCAATTGCATATTAGTATTCTTGCCTGTGGCATGCTGTTTAAACATTTTGATATCTCTGTTTTTTAACGAATGTATTTAAAATAATTTTGCAATGGTAAGTGTGCAGAGCCGACCAGAATAAATCTGTGACAGTCTCTTGCCAAACAAGTACCACAATATAGAATTTTAAAAATTTCATTGAGATTGAATGGAGTCCTTTTAAAATTAGCAGAACAGCAACAAATAATAAAAATTATGATAGTGTTTGGCACATATTCACATAGTCACAAGTCTAACTTTCACTTGCTGAAATGGCAAATGCGATGTATCTATGATCTATTGATCATGTCTATGTTTCCTAGAACTACAAGTTCAGGTCTAATTAGGCTTGGTTAAGTCTTAAATTTTGGGGAGGAATATTTATATTTTCAAAAATTCCCAAATCAGAAATTTTACATAACATTTAAAAAATAAAACTCTATTTCATCTGTTATTAAAATGCAGCGGAAATTTTCAGAATGGTTACATTATATTTTACTGTTCATGGGTAGCATTTCTGGAATGCTGCTACACACCTTACAAAGTATTTCTTACAAACATATTTAACATGTATGTGTTTAGAAAAACATAGGCTAGTGGCAGTAGTAGGTACCAAGAGGAAAATATCCATTGCTGTGGAAAAAAAATCTACCTTTTTACAATATTTGCATTCTTGATATTTTCAATGTCCATAGTTATAGAAATGCAATGCTTTTTTCATTGAATTGATAGCAACTCCAGACTTACATTTCAAACATTATATGAGTCATTTTCTAGAATATGGTAAGTTTCTTTTCTTCTTTGTGTATTTTCCTTCAAAAAGTTATGGTGCCAAAACCGGTTTGGCTCAGTGGATAGATCGTCGGCCTGCAGACTGAAGGGTCCCAGGTTTGATTCCAGTCAAGAGCATGCACCTTGGTTGCGGGCACATCCCCACTAGGGAGTGTGCAGGAGGCAGCTGATCAATGTATATCTCTCATCCATGTTTTTAACTCTCTATCCCTCTCCCTTCCTCTCTGTAAAAAATCAATAAAATATATTTTAAAAAAGTGTATTGTGAATATGAATTTCATTTTTTACAAGAAAAATGTATTTAATTATTTTATCAATTTTATAAATACCAAGCAATATCCAACACAACATTAGCTAAAAACTATTACATCTTCATGCAATGAAAAAATATTCAGTCATTAAAACTCCTGTTATAAATAATATTAGTGACATGAGAAAAAATAAATCATATATTACATGATAAAAGCTGGCTGCAAAATAGTAAAAATTAAATTTTGGAAAGAAAATTATATGTGTATACACAGATAGATAAAATACACAATGAAATATTAATTGTAATTGGCTCTGATTGGTAGGAATGTGAATGCTTTTGTGTTATTTTTTTTAAATTCTTTCACATTTCCTAAATTTCTATGAGGACTATATATTATTTCAAAAGCAGGAAATATATATACTTTAACATAGTAGAGTATATAGTGCTTATATATGACACTTAAAATTATATATTAAAGGCATGACAGAGAATAGGAAATTTAGGCATAGGGATCAAAAGTAAATTCACAAAAGTATAAAACAGTACATTATGTTTGGGGAAGGACAAATAGGTCTATAGACGCAAAGAAATGGACAGGGCCAGATCACATAAGAGCTCATTAACTAAGCTGAGAAATTCAAAATCTTTGCAGAGTGACTATACATACTGATTTACTGGAGAAAGCCCCATTTTAGTTTTATTGTAGTACCATAATTATTAAAAGCATCCCCTTTTATTATTAAAACTCTCTGGAGTTAGGTGATAAATTATGTGGTTATCCATATAGCTACCAGGAAACCAATGAAAACTTACTACTAGGAGATCAACACAACCGGATTTACATTTTGGAAAGAGACTCTTGGCTGCATTGTGAAAAATGATTTTTGGGAAGGTGGAAGGAATGTGCAGGAATGTGGGCAGGGTGGTTGTTAGGACACTAATGCGAAGTTCATGGGCACTAAGTTGGTAGCACTAGCTTTAGAGATGGAGAAGACAGGAGAGAAAATTCATATGGAAGAACAGGTTTAGACATTCAGCTAGGAGAAATATGACATGTAATTTGTAGAAAATTCTAGAGCGGTACCATAGGACTTTCTGCATTGATGAACATGCTTTCTACATGTGTGCTGTGCAATGTGGTAGTTTTCACTAACCTCACATGGCTAGTGAAAAGTAGTGAAATTGGATTTTAAATTATATTAAATTTTACTTAATTTAGATTTGAATTTCAATAGCTCCATGGGCTTCTTTACTAGACACAGTAACTCTAGATCTTTATCTGGAAGGTATGAGAGAGAAAGATCTGTCCTGGAGATGCAGCTTTCTTATGGATCAGTTGGGTATTGGGTAAGTAAATGCATTAGGCCAAAAGAGCTTGTCTATTGAGAAGAGAGGAGGGTGCCAATTTAAAGAGATTGGCAGGCAGAAGAAGAGGAACCTGCAAAGAAGAGACTAAGTGTTAGTAAAAGCGTTAACGGAGTCTCAGGAGAGGGAATTGATTTGGTAGTCAAAGAAACTGAGAGTGTCAAGAAAGGAGTTATTAACAGTAATCAAAATTCTTACGCTGTTGGCCATTTAAGGAAAATGGAGATATTTTGTAAGGACTGAAGTTAGGAGAATACAGAGGCATTTTGAAGTCCATAGAAGAGTCTGGGTCTCAAAGAGTTTATTACATCTGAATTAGGATAGTGCAGTTGAAACTTTACTCTCAAAGGTGGCCATAAGGAAGAAAGTTCAGAAGTAAAATCGGTGGGATCTGATACTTAATTTAATCTTCTGAGAGTAAAGGAGATGGGATTCAGAGTTGACTAAGAGGAAAAGTTAGTGAAAGACAAAAGCTTGAAACATATAAATTCAGCCTCGTTTCACCAACTGCTACTATGCCCCAATCCTTAAGGAATTGTACAGATATCTTGATACAGCTACTTTCTTTTCTTTAAAAAAGAAAATATATATTTTAGAGAGGAAAGACAAAGGAGACAGAGATAGAAACATCAATGATGAGAGAGAATCATTGATTGGCTGCCTCCTGCATGCTCCACACTGGGGATCTAGCCAGAAACCTGGTCATGTGCTCTGAATGGGAATCAAATTATGACCTCCTGGTTCAGAGGTTGACATTCAACCACTGAGCCATGGCAGCCAAGCTACAGCTACTTTCAAAAGAACTGACGGCTTATGCCAACCAGGAAGGAAAACTGTTTCATAAGTGCAAGGAACTGCATTTTTTTTCTTTCTTTATGTTATCAGAAAAGAACCTGGAGGTTTGTTTACCATCTCAATAGGGCAATTGGCGCAAAGGCCCACAAATGAAAGAAAGGTGGAACCCAAGAAAGGAAGACAGAATCAAAACATTCTCCCTTCTCCCCACCCCCAAATAAAAAGAATTATTATAGAAATAAAAACCCTTCAAAGAACAAAGTTTATTTTAGGACTGGAAAGAAGCACACAGGTCCGTATTGATCTATAAACTGGATTTGGAGGGGCAACATGCTGTGATGGATTAAACAACTGAACTGATTGTCCACCCAATAGACTTAGGTTCTAGTGTTGATTCCATTGTTAATTATCTATATGACCTTGGCATTTGTTCCATTGAACTTTTCTGGGTACCAGCTACTCATAAAACTAGACTAGTGTTCAAGTTTATGTTTTTAATTTTGAAATCCTATTAGTATAAAGGGAAGTTAAAATTATATCTCACATGTTAAAATAAGTCTGGGTGCATGAAACTGTGCTGAATTTTGTTGACTGTGTCACAAAATTTCACTCACTGCTTCAAGGAATACATTTTAAATGAATTGATTACCTGTGTTAGCCATCCATCTATAGCAAATAAATGTTGAAATGGATAGTATAGATAAAACTTGAGTTTTGTGAAGTTAAATAATGTAAAATATATAAGGAATTATTTTCAAGTTATAAAAATATAAATCATGAGCTTGTACCTCGGCCGAGAACCTGAATGACAAGTTTTAGTTCAAAGAAACTGTTGGAAGCTTCTTAATGGTGCCTGAGGGACTAGACAGGTTACTATTGTTAAGGAATGCAATACTTTTAATCTTTGGTTTCAATTTTTATTCAATTCAATAAAGAAAGGGAAGAAGGAAGGAAATAGAGAGAAAGACAAAAAGAGAAAGAAAAGGAAATCAGTTGTTTATTGTTGCAAGAAAAGTTGAGTGTGGTATGTATGGGAGATCACTTTGCAAAGTATAGTATATGATTGTCTAATCACGACGGTGAACACCTGAAACTAATACAAAGTAATACTAAATGTAAACTGTAATTGAAAAAAAATTCTCCCCAGAAAATATCTCTCCAACAGAATAAATAAGTGCTCAATATGGTAGGGACGGAAGGGGCGGGAGGAGTTTGGTGTTGTAGGCCATAACTAGCATATCAGTCCTTAATCTTCCAGTAACTAACTGTATGACCTTGGGCAAGAAATACCACAACTCTGGGCCTCCATCTCCTCTTCAGTAAAATGAGGAGTTTGGGCCTGAATCTTTTAAAAGTCCCTTCCAACTATAGTGTTTCACTTTAGTTCATATACTTAATTGTAGGAAACTATTTTCAGCAGTCTGAGAAAAAAAAAAAAAAGGAGTCTGAACAGTTAATGTTTCCCAGTCTTCCAGCTGAAATGGATAGAGGTGCCAGGAATCACTACATCTGCCCAAAGAGGAAGTCCTGAGGATTCATCTCTTCTGCACTCCCTGCCACCCTCACCTTAACAACATCAGTCCAAGAAGAAAGACATGCTCACCTCTACTGCAGGAAGCAAAGGAAAATCTCTGTTTTAGAGAAGGAATGTGGGAGAGAGCTAAAAAAATATCCTGAAACACTGGACCTCTCAAAATTCTTATATTTTCTGCAATTAGTAAATGTTTAACCAAGATTTATTATAAATAATTATCCTCTCCACACTCATGCAGTTTGATTAGTTCTTTGGAGCACTGGGTTACTCTGCAATGACATGAGAAATATCCTTGTCAAAGAGAATGCTTGCCCCTGGTGCTCACGTGCCAAACTCCTTCCTTATACCAAAATTAAAAAAAAAATTATTTTCTTTGATTATATTGCAAATTTCCAAGAAACATAATTGTTTTTTGTTTGCTTGTTTGTTTGTTTTTAAAGTAAGGGGTCTTCTCTTAAATTTTTTTCTTTCTGGGGCAGGGTTGAGCAATAATTTTACTCTAGGAACTATGCTCATCCACATGCAATGCAAGATTCTGGAACTGCAATGGTTCACATGTGTGAGATTTCCAGATGTCACTTGAGTTTGGACTGCCATTAAAGGCAGAGTGAGGGTGATGGAAGTTCATTCTGTTTAGTTTCCCAAGGTGTACATTACTTCTTTGTTTCATATAAACATGACTAAGATGATGACATGTGATGACTCTTTACAGAATTGTTGTATTTTCTTCCCTTTATTATAGATAAAACACTTTAAGTGATACAAAAAGGCAATGCTTTCTTTAAGTATTAAAACTTGTGGGACTTAAAATATCTGATTTGAGTTTAATGTTCTTGACCATTGGGTGTTAGGCATAGCTCACTTATAACTGTTTTTTACACTTGCATCTTGATTGATTAAGGCTGTAGTATAGAACTGTGGTAGGCAAACCACAGCTCGTGAGCCACAAGCGGCTCTTTGGCCCCTTGAGTGTGGCTCTTCCACAAAATATCACAGCCTGGGTGAATCTATTTTGAAGAAGTGGTGTTAGAAGAAGTTTAAGTTTAAAAAATTTGGCTCTCAAAGAAATTTCAACTGTTGTACTGTTGATATTTGGCTCTGTTGACTAATGAGTTTACCGTCCACTGGTATAGAACTTTCCCTTTTTAACAGAAACATTACAAAATACCTGGCCCCACAGACATTGAGTATGGGCATTCCTTTGAAATCAGTCCATGATCCTCTTTATTAAAGCAACTTCCTTAAGTATCATTCAAAAGCCAATGGTCTTAATCAATCTTAATTTTCCAGGACCACTATTCAAACAGGACTTGGCTGATTAATGCTTCCAAGTTCTCCCTTTTTAAAACTCTCCATCTTTCATATGTTAAACATCATTACTCTGGTTCTTTCCCTTACATTTCACTTTTCCTATTTTATTTTTGTTGGAAATTTTTCCCCACTTTCCTTCCTCTCCAAACTTGACACTTTTCTCCATATATTTCTGGAATGTGACCTCTTTCTTATGGGTTCATCTACCATTCCTAGTATGATCATTCTAAATTGAAATCTTTGGCTCTGATTTGATATCAAAGTTACACTCTTGAGTCTCCAGTTGCTTCTGATATAACTTTTGTAATCTGTGTTTGTAGGGATTAAGTGAATTTCTAATGAGTAAATTGCATTCAAAAGTCACTAGTAGTTTTTAGTTGTGGAGGCAGAACTTTGAAGATCTTTGCTTTCTTAAATTATACAACCATTAGAGGCTCAATGCATGAAATTCGTGCAAGGGGCTTGGCCCTTGCAGCCCTGGCTGCCTCTGCCTTCACAGTCCTGTCTTCCTCCAGAAGGTTATCTGAATGGTCGTTTCGCTATTCAGTCTAATTTGCATATTTGCTCTTTATTATATAGGATAAGTCTAATATTTAATCTTGGGGTGACTCTGAATGATAGTGAAGCTGTCTATCTTAGAGATATCAAGTATTCTGTTTAAGAAGATAAAATATTTTTATGTCAATATACATACTACTGAAAAAATTTTATGATAGTAAGTTTGAAAATTCAGACTGAGTAAATAAGTACTTTTAGAACCACAACTTAAAAGTGATTCAAGAGCCCTAACCCATTTGGCTCAGTGGATAGAGCTGATCAGCCTGTGGACTGACAGGTTCCAGGTTCAATTCTGGTCAAGGACATGTACTTTGGTTGTGGGCACATCCCCAGTAGGAGGTGTGCAGGAAGAAGCTGATCGATGTTTCTGACTCTCTATCCCTCTTCCTTCCTCTCTGTAAAAAATCAATAAAATATATATTTTAAAAAAAAAGTGATGCAAGAAAACAAAGTCTGAATAGTTCTATTTAAGAAATGGAATCCTTCTTATAAAATTTTCTCAGAAAGAAATATCCAGGCCCAGTGAATGCTCCAGTTATTTAAGGAAGTGATATTACACACAGCCACTTTTCAGGCCATGACAAAAACCATCAACAGCCATTCTCACTCATGAGTATAAAAGTAAAAATGCCAGGCACAATATTGGGGCAGTGAATCTACAGTGTGTTAAAAGAATAATATTTCACCAGTGTTTCAGATGAGGCCTGTGGGAGGGTCAACTTGCCCCTTTGAGTATATGCATTTCTTGTCTGAGGGCATTCTTTGGAGCTACAGAAGACCCTCTCCCTCAATGCCTGGAGGCCACAGATAAGAGATAATTAATACTTGCCAGGAACAGTCCTCAACAACTGATTATTTGGTGGGGTGGTAAAGGTTTTAAAATTTTTCAGTCCCCTCAACTGAGGTGGGATAAATCTGAGACACCATTTCCCAGAATTTCTGGGTGGATTTAAGTTCTAGTCACTCCACTATGGTCACTGGCTTGATAATTCACCCCTTCGCTGGCTTCCTTCCCTTCCCTGTCTCACTCTCTCCACTATCAGAAGTTTTTCAACTCCCTAATAAACTACTGACAACCAAATCCTTGACTTGGGTCTGCTACTGGGGAAACTTAAGCTAAGACAATAATGAAGTTGGATTATTCCAATATCACATGGTAGTCTTAATCAATATTTAATCCATCACATTTACAGAATGAAGGAGAAAAAAATTATCATCCAAATTATCTTAATAGGTACAATAAAAGTATTTTCAATATAACCATACCATGTTCTTAACGAACTAGAAAGAGAAGGGGGTTTATCAAACTGACAATATATACAGAAAAATCCTATAGTAAACATAATTTCTTTGTAATGAAATATTTAGTTCCTTAAGATAGGGGACAAAAATATTGCTCTTACCACTTTTATTCAACATTGCATTAGAGGACCTATCACGTAAGTGAAAAAAAATCAAGGATTGGCACAAAGAAACAAACTCTTATTATAAACAGAAAAAAAATGATTGTTGAAAATAGGAAATGCAAAAAAAATGTACATATACTGTAAATTATTTGAATTAAGTGAATTTCACAAAATCACAATATAGTGTTAATATAAAAACAAATTTCATTATCAGCTACAAAAAATCAAACCCCTATAAAACAAGATTTAAAACATAATACTATGGAAAATAGCTTAAAAAGCAACAGATATCTAGGAATAAATCTAATAAAAAATGAGAAAAATTTTCACAAAAAACTATAAAATGCTACCAATATAAGCTAAAAAATAACTAAATAGATATTTTTCCATGTTTAATAATTTTAAGACACATTGTAAAGCTACCATTTTTTCTCAAATTTGTCCATAGATTTAATATAAATAAAATGCAATTTCAATAACAAATTAAAAAAAAAAAGATCTTTGTTTGTTTGCCCTAGAAAACTTGACAAACTGCTTTTCTATTAATGTGTCAATGTAAAGACTCAAGAATAGCCAGGGTAATCTTAAAAAAAAGTATAAAAGCCTTATTGATCAGGTATGAAGACCTATTACAAAGCTACAGTAATTAAAATAGTGAGGTATTGATGTGAGGATATTTTAAAAGGTGAAGAAGATAATGAAATCCAAAATCTATCATAAATATAAGGTAACTGATTTATGTTAAAGGTGCTCCTGCTGGGGCTAGGGATGGGAAAGCAGAGATGGGAAGAAAAGCCTTTTAAATGGTATAAGATTGATTGTATATCTAAATGGAGAAAAAGGAAACATTTATCCTTATATACTAACTAATGAAACAAGAAAAGATAGTATGAATAGTTATATTCAAGAGATGTCATCTTTGATTTGAGACATTGCAGAAATAAATATCCAAGCCCAGTGAATGCTCCAGATATTTAAGGAAGAAATATCACCAATAGCCAATTACCAAGCCATTATGAAAAATATATAAATAAGCACCAACTGTCTAATAATATCACTCATAAATATCAAGGCAAAATCCCAAATACAATAATAGCCACTAGAATGCTATACTATGTTAACCATAGAAAACATAATACCACACACAGAGAAATAGATTATAAATCTAAATGAGATAAGTAACCTGATAAAATCTCTATAAAATAATATGAAGAATATTTTAATGACTAATATATTCTTAAATAGGGCAATATTTCTTTTTTATTCCAGATTCATTGAATTATAATTGGCATGAAACATTGCTTAAGTGTAAGGTGATGATTTGATATATTTACATGTTGTAATATTATTACCATAATAGTGTTAGCTAACACTTCAATCATTTTATATAATCACTTTTTATTTTTTTGTGGCAAAAAGTTAAAATTTACTCTCCTAGCAACTTTCAAATACAGTGGTTCCTCGAGATATGAGTTTAATTTGTTCCGTAACCTTGAGGCGTGGGAAACTATGAGACGCTTGAGTCTCGGTAAACTGGTGGGTCGTGTGCAGCCGGCCAATTCTCACGCTTACTCCTATCTCAAATGTTGCTCGTATTTCAAAGCAAAAATTTCTCGCTCCACAGCTTATATCTCAAAAATCTCATATGTTAGGGCACTTGTATCTCGAGGTACCACTGTATATAATGCAGTATTATTAACTACTAGAGGCCCAGTGCACAAATTTATGTACCAGTAGAGTCCCTTGGCCTGGCCTGAGGCATCAGGCCAAAACTGGCTTTCTGACATCCCCTGAGGGGTCCTGAATTGCAAGAGAGTGCAGACCAACCCAAGGGACCCCACCAGTGCATAATCAGGGCCAAGAGGGATGCAGGAAGTTGACCAGCTAGGGAGGGACCAAGGGAGGGTTCCAGGGCATGTCTGGTCTGTCTTGATTAGTCCAATGGGCCAGACTCCAGCAGCAAGCTAACTTACTGGTTGGGAGTATCTGTGCCCTGGTGGTCAGTGCATGTCAAATTGAGTTGCTTAGCATATCATTAGCATATTATGCTTTGATTGGTTGAACAGTTGACCAGCCGGCTGGCCACTTAGCTTATTAGGCTTTTTTTAATATAGGATAATCACTATACAATACATTAGATCCCCAGAACTTATTCATCTTTTAACTGAAGGTTTGCACCCTTTGCCAACATCTCCCCATTTCCTCTACCTGCCAACCCTGGTAACCACCATTCTCTGTTCCTGTGAGTTTTTGCTGTGGTAGCTGTGGAATTTTTTCTCTTTGTGAGGGGACAGAGTTTGCCATCTCCTATGTCACCATTTTGGTTAGCAAAGATTTCTAAAATAGTATTTAAAAAGTTCTAACTATAAAAGAAAAGCTTGATAAATTAAACTATATTAAAATTAAGAGCTTCACTCACTAAAAGATATCCTTAATAAAGTAAGAAATTGTTGTTAAATTATTAACTTTGTCATAAAAATAAAAAATAATGCTAAAGAAGTCATTATTGTTCCCATGACTGAGCTCAAGAATATATCTTTTATAAGATATTTATTATATATATTAGAGACCCGGTGCATGAAAATCATGCACAGGGGTGTGAGTCCCTCAGCCCAGCCTGCACCCTCTCATATCCAGGACCCTTACCAGGATTGGGCCTAAACAGCAGTCAGACATCCCTCCACAATCCAGGACTGCTGGCTCTCAACTATTCACCTGCCTGCCTTCCTGATTGCCCTTAAACCCTTCTGTCTGCCAGCCTGATCACCCCCTAACCATCCCCCTGACAGCCTGATTGCTGCCTAACTGCTCCCCTACCAGCCTGTTTGCCCCTAACTGCCTTTCCTCTGCAGCCATGGTCACCCTTAACTGCCCTCCCCCACAGGCTTGAACACCCCCAACTACCCTCCCTTGCAGTTCTGGTCCCTCCCAACTGTCCTCCCCTGCTGGCCTGATCAACCACAACTGTCCTCCCTTGCAGGCCTGGTCCCTCTCAACTGCCCTCCCTTGCTGGCCATCTTGTGGTGGCCATCTTGTGTCCATATGGGGGCTGCCATCTTGTGTGTTGGAATGATGGTCAATTTGCATATTACTCTTTTATTAGATAGGATAGAGGCCTAGTTCAAGGGTGGGGGCGAACTGGTTTGCCTGAAGGGTTTCCTATATCAGGGTGGGATTCCCTTGGGGCATGGGACAACTGGGAGAAGGGCCTGTGGTGGTTTGCAGTCTGGCCATGCCCCCAGCAACCCACGTGGAGGCACTAGTATCTGAGATTTATTTATCTTCTATAATTGAAACTTTATAGTCTTGAGTAGAGACCTAGGCTAGCCAGGGTGTGCAGAAAGCTTGGCTTTCTACATTACTCGGGACATCCAAGCCTCCTGCTTGCTCTGTGGCTGCAGCTATCTAGGTTAATTTGCATACTCGCTCCTGATTGGCTGGTGGGCATGGCTTGTGGGTATAGTGGAGGTATGGTCAATTTGCATGTTACTCTTTTATTAGTTAGTTAGGACTAGAGGCCCACTGCATGAAAATTCATTCAGCCTAGCCTGCCCCCTCTCACAGTCTGGGAGCCCTCAGGGGGGGAGGCAACACAGGGGAAGGCGATACCCCATCACACCCCTGTTGCTGCCATTGCTGGCAGCACAAGCCTTTGCCAGCCCTGGTTACCTGAGCCTTGAGCGGTCCTGGGTGGCTGGGGGTTAAGGGAACTGGGGGACTCTGGAAGCAGGCACCCTGGTGGGGCTTAGGGAACTTGGTGCTGCCATCTTTTAGGGTATGGCAGTCAAATAGCATATTCCCTCCTTATTGGCTTTGGGTGTCACCATCTTTGCAATGGCATGAGGGTCAATTATTAGCATATTCCCTCTTTATTAAATAGCATAGTTGATCTCTCCATGTCTCCTGTGTACTAGGGTTACCATTCTGCTGAATGTTGTGTTCATTTTCTCCCCATAGATTTTTCCAGTTTTATAAGACACATACCCTGATACAATACACAGTACTTTATTAACCAGGTGCATGATGGCACATTCAATGGAGTAAATGGAGATTTATAAAGGAACTATTTTCAAAGAAGCTAGAAAAGAAATTTTCTAGATTCTACATTGAGGAGCCACAAATTCTTCAACATAGGAAGGGAATTCAAAAGTTCCTGGATGGTGTGACAAATGTCCAAACATTCCCCACCAGTCATCACTTTAATTTTAATTCCTGCCTCAATGCCTCATATTGTTGCACATAACCAAAGGGGCGCACACCTCAGGTGCACTGTATGAAGATATCCCTTGCCTTGGTTGGTTTGGCTTAGTAGATGGAGTTGATCTGTAGACTAAAGGATCCTGGTTTCAATTCCAGCCAAGGGCACATGCCCAGGTTGCTGGCTCGATCTCCAGTAGGGAGCATGCAAGAGGCAGCCAATCAAAGATTCCCTCTCATCAATGATGTTTCTACCTCTCTTAACATCTCCCTTCCTCTCTGAAATTAATAAAAACATATTAAAAAATAGAGATCCCTCTTCTCAAAGTACTTGCTTTATGTGAAGCACCTGGACAAGAAGTACCTTCTTATCTCTGTAATCCTACAGTGCTAGTTAGTGGGGACATTCAGCAGGCCATTAATTTTTTCTTTTTAATGATCTTTGTGATTTTGCCAAAATAGTATAAAATGCCATTTTGTTATTTGCCATGTATTTCATTGTTTGGTCTTTTCTATTCATTAAAATTTCAGAGATTGCCAAAACCGGTTTGGCTCAGTGGATAGGGCATTCGTTCTAAGGACTGAAAGGTCCCAGGTTCAATTCCAGTCAAGGGCATGTATCCTGGTTGCAGGCACATCCCCAGTAGGGGGCCTGTGAGAGGCAGCTGATCGATGTCTCTCTCTCATCGATGTTTCTAACTCTCTATCCCTCTCCCTTCCTCTCTGTAAAAAATCAATAAAATGTATTTAAAATATATTTTCAGAGATCCTTGGGGGAAAACAATAATCTTTTCCTTTACAAAGGAATTAGGTACAAAATAAATATTTGCTTTTGATTGCTCATTACAATTCCTAGTTCTCTAGGTGTATATTTACTATTTACTAATACATTTTAACATTTTCTCCCCACACTCCAACTTTGCCTTAGATTATACAGAGGGTAAAATCTAGGAAGTACATGGTATTTATAAATATCCAATGGGAAATGAAATTTGGGTAATAAAATGTTTAACCCTTTGAATCCAAATTTTAAAGATAACCAATAATATTTTTTTAGAGGGAGAGTTTATACTGAGTAAGAAATATGAAGTTGGGTAAGTAGGGTTTCAGTAGGAATATATCTTTGGGATTCCAAAACTCTGTCTTGGGAATAAAGAACCAACTGACTAACCAAATTTTAAGATTCTTGAGGCTACAGGGCATAGAAAATAAGTAAATGAGTGATATGCTGTGAATCCATACCTGCACAAAGAAAATACTAGTATAGTTGGTGTACTCAAGATTAATGGTAATAAAACATATGGATCATTGGCTTGTTATAATTCTGGGAAGAACAAAATCATATCTATTTTGTAAAGAGGAACTGATGTAGTCAATAAATTATTTTGATAGGGAAAAGTGATCTAAAAAGCCATAATGGTCTTCGCTGGGTGGCTCAGTTTATTGGAGCATCATTCCATACACCAGAAGGTTGTGGGATTAATCCTCTATCAGGTGCATATAGAAGGCAGACAGGAGTGCTCTCTCTCTCTCTCTCTC
Organism: Lasiurus borealis; assembly: GCA_004026805.1. Lineage (NCBI taxonomy): Eukaryota > Metazoa > Chordata > Mammalia > Chiroptera > Vespertilionidae > Lasiurus > Lasiurus borealis. The sequence goes on from PVJN01012651.1 coordinate 39,237, forward strand.
TCCCTCCTCACTTCCTCCTTCTCTAAAATCAATCAACATATCATCAAGTGAGGATAAAAATAATAAAAAATAAAAAGCCATCATGATTTTTGTTATTTAGGCAGTAACAAAAATCTCCAGGAGATCCAGTAAGTAGAAGTGGAAAATAGAATTAATCAGAAGCCCAGTGTTCTCCAAGGTTCAGTGGCAGATAAAATATGTGTGTATGTCTGTGTGTGTGCATGCATATGTGTGTGTGTGTATATATATATATATATATACATATATATTCAATGTGCAGCATAAACTGACATTTTAAAGAATTCTGACTTGTCTTAGCAACATTTATTAAGCACTTATTAAATGCAAAACCATTGTGTAAGTGATGTTAAAGAAGAGATGCTCTCTCTGCTCCAAAGTGTGAGAAAATGTGAATTGCTATAGTGAAAGCTATACTGTGGCAGTGACTCTGTTTGCTACTATATTTTTGGCACCTAAAATAGTGTGTGGTGTTCAATAAATAAGAAGTAAATGAATAAATTATTTCTTTTTTTAATATATTTTATTGATTTTTTACAGAGAAGAAAGGAGAGAGATAGAAAGTCAGAAACATCGATGAGAGAGAGACATTGATCAGCCGCCTCCTGCATGCCCCACAGTGGAGATGTGCCCGCAAGCAAGGTACATGCCCCCAACCGGAATCGAACTCGGGACCTTTCAGTCCACAAGCCGATACTCTATCCACTGGCCAAACTGGTCTTGGCAATAAATTATTTCTTGAATAGGTTCATCAGTTCCTCTTGTGAATACTTAACTTTAAATAAGCAAGTCAGATAAGGCTAACCTAAACTTAGCTAGTCTTATCTAATAAAATAATAATGTGCAAATTGACTATACCTCTGCTACACCCACAAGCCACACCCACCAGCCAATCAGGAGGAGTAGGCAAATTAACCCAACCAAGATGGCTACGGCAGAGAGAGAGTAGGAGGAAGGCTTGGTTGCCCCCAGCGATGGAGGAAGCCAAGCTTTCCACACACCTTGACCTGCCCAGGCCTCCACTTAAGACAACAAAGTTTCAATGGCTGTGCAAGCAGAAGGTTTGGCTCTGCTCCAGGCTATAAAGTTTCAATTGTAGAAAATAAATAAATCCCAAATACCAGGGCCTCTGCTTGGGTTGCCTGGGGGTGGCCTACAAACCACCACAGGCCCCTAGCCAGGGCCACCCCACCCTCTAAAGCAGTGGTTCTCAACATTTTTTAATGCTGTGACCTTTCAGTTCCTCATGTTGTGGTGACCCCCAATCTTAAAATTATTTTCGTTGCTACTTCATAACTGTAATTTTGCTACTGTTATGAATCATAATGTAAATATCTGTGTTTTCTGATAGTCTTAGGCTCTACAACAGCGGTTCTCAACTTGTGAGTCTCGACCCACAGGTTGAAAACTGCTAGCAAGGTCGCCTAAGACCATCGGAAAACACAGATATTTACATAATGATTCATTAACAGTAGCAAAATTACAGTTATGAAGTAGCAATGAAAATAATTTTAAGATTGGGGGTCACCACAACATGAGGAACTGTATTAAAAGGTCACAGCATTAAAAAAGGTTGAGAACCACTGCTCTAAAGGAACAACTACCCTGATCCAGGACACTCTCCAGAGCAAACCAGCTGGCCCCCACCCATGCACCAAGCCTTTAGACTATCTAATAAAGGAGTAATATGCACTTTGACCATCACTCCAAAACACAAGATGATTGCTTCCATGTGGTCAAAGATGGCAGCCCCCATATGGACACAAGATGGTCACCACAAGATGGCCAGCAGGGAAGGGCAATTGGGAGGGACCAGGCTGGCAGAGGAGGGAAGTTGGGGATGACCAGGCCTGCAAGGAAGGGCTATTGGGGGGCAGGGACCCAGGCCTGCAGCGAAGGGCAGTTAGGGGTGACCAGGCCCACAGGGAAGGGCAGTTTGGGGCAAACAGGCTGGCAGGGGAGCAGTTAGGCATCATTCAGGCTGGCAAGGAAGTGGCTAGTAGGTAATTAGGCTGGCAGGCAGAAATGGTTAGGGGCAATCAGGAAGGCAGGCAGGTGAGCAGTTGGGAGGCAACAGTCCTGGATTGTAAGAGGGATGTCCGACTGTCTGTTTAGGCCTGATCCATGGGCCTAAACGGTCCATCAGATATCCCTCAATGGGTCCCAGATTGGAGAGGAAGTAGGCTGAGCTGAAGGACAACCCCCTCCCATCATGCACAAATTTCGTGCACCAGGCCTCTAGTGTATATATATTCTTACAGAAGCATGAGGCATTGAGACTGGGCAGGTGTGAAGAATGCATGACAATAGGAAAATCACACAGATGCTGTTTGCTAAACTGAAGGATGACTATAAAAACCACACAAACTAAAACTTCATGATTCAGTGTAATTCTGGAATTCCGATTGCTAATAAGCAGAACACCTTTACTTGAGTATAGCTATTTATGAATAATGGTAATGGGTAGGGTATGATTTTAAAAAATGAAGTCATAAATAGCTGTGGTTTCTGCAAATAGGACTACAGCTGCCAACCACAGAATAGTCTTTATGTGTGTACAGTGTGGAAAGAACAGTTGGTTATGGAAAGGTTTTTTCAGCCACACCTGTTCACTCAGATAACAATCACCACCATTGGTATTATCTCTAAATATAAAGGTAAATATATATATTTGATAATATCTATGTCTACATCTATACACACAACTTATAAATGAGATAGAAGTTAGGTTGGCTGATTTCATTTTTTTTAAGGAAGACTATAATCCATTATAGACACTGGATAGAAACAGTCAAATCTTATATAGAGGGATCTCTTAGGTGAGCTGATTCTTTCTAGCATCAGCATGGTCTCATTTATAAGTACAATACTGGTAGAACCTTGTTATGAAATGACTCATTAATTATATCGAGTCAGTTATATCATGGATCAGATCACATCTCCTGAAGTACAACAACCACATATCGTAAAGCCTGAAACAATGCAATTGGCTCATTAATCATTCACTCAATAATTCATTCACTTGCTCATTCAACAAATGCATATCAAGTGCCTCCTAAACTGGAGGGATTATGAGCAACAGGAAGATGAATAATTCATAACCTTTGTCCATAATTATCCTAAGAAAACTAGTTTCATATTGTGAGATTGGTACTCGAGAAATCTGTTAATTTTTTGTGCAAATATTAATATCTATTATGAAATATTTTCATCCTAGTTTTTTTAGAAACATCTATGGCATCCTTCTCAAAACAGGTTTTAAAACATCTATTAGAATTTAAATAAAAAAAACACAAAAGACCAGCAGTAAGTATCAGTGTTCTATTTGTAACTGATGATATATCTTCATTACAATTATGAAGTTCAAAAATTTGTAGCTAAAGGGTGAAAACTGGTTAGAAGTTCTTGTTTCTCAAGTCAAACTTAATCCAAGCTATTAATTATGATTACAATTCAAGATACTTACTTCTCATGATTTAAGATATATCTGCCAAAACCGGTTTAGCTCAGTGGATAGAGCATTGGCCTGCAGACTGGAGGGTCCCAGGTTTGATTCCAGTCAAGGGCATGTACCTTGGTTGTAGGCACATCCCCCGTAGGGGGTGTGTAGGAGGCAGCTGATCGATGTTTCTAACTCTCTATCACTTTCCCTTCCTCTCTGTAAAAAAATCAATAAAATATATTTAAAAAAAAATAAGATGCACTCTAAAACATCCTAATATGAAGTATCTGTTTCCTGTTAAAGTTATAAAAATGGTAAAGTTTTTCTGCTGTAAGGTTCCCTTCCTCTAACAAAGGTTATAATTTAGGAGTCATTTAAAACAAATACAATGATTTTTTATTCAACTGTAGAAGCTGGTAATATCAGTTACCTATTGATGCTTAACAAATCATCCCTAAACTTTGTGACAAAAAAAAAATGACTGTATTTGCTCAGTTTTCCTGATCATTTGGGTGGCTCTTATATTCTGAGACAACTTTGTTAATCTCCACAGAGCTGGTAGCTCAACTGAGGCTGGATGGTCTAAGAAGATTCCTTTTCATGGCTCCTTTTTGTGCCAAATTGTCTCTCATTCTCCAGTAGGATAATCTGGACTTCTTCACAGGGTGGTGGAAGGTTTCCCGGAAGCAAAAGAGGACAAGCATCAAAGTACAAGCCCTATTCTAATCTCTGCCTGTTATCATGTTGCCTGATGGCCTTTTGACCAGACCAAGTAAAAACAAAAGAAAACCACAAGATTCAAGAAAAATTCTCCCACTTGTGGGGAGGACAGCAAAGCCACATTGCACAGAACTGTTCTTACAGAAATAGGAGGGATTTATAGACATTTATTTGTAATCTGCCATAGAGTGTTCTACAATAATCAACTTCCCTCTCTTCTGCCAAACAATGTCAATGAACATATTTAAATATTAAATGATCTGTAAATTAATTGAAGTTCTTAACATTTAAAAAATATTTTTATCTAGGAGCTGTTTTTAAAAAATAGTACTTATTAAGAAAAATTATCTAGAAAAACAATAAAAGTTTAAAAACTATTTTGACTGTAATACTCGTGGTGAGTTGATTGGGATAAAGAAAGGTTGACCCCTAACTCAATCTTAGTCTGTTCAGCCCCATTAATTAGGACATTCACTATCCTTTAAATATATATATTTTATTGATTTTCTCCAGAGACGAAGGGAGAGGGATAGAAAGTCGATGAGAGAGAGACATTGATCAGCCGCCTCCTGCACGCCCCCCACTTGAGTTGTGCCCGCAAGCAAGGTACATGCCCCCTGACCGGAATCGAACCCAGGACCTTTCAGTCCTCAGGCTGATGCTCCATCCACTGAGCCAAACCGGTCTTGACAGGACATTCACTATCCTTTAGTTTGTATAATATATGAAGGCCTATTTTTCTTTTCTTCTCTCTGCTTATTCTCTTTGTTCCATTTTTCTGTGGGCCATAGCTTCATTCCCACTCACCCATATTATGATGATTCCCAATCTAAATGTCTAATTTTGAACTGTCGCCTGAGTGACAGATCTACTTAATTCATTGATTGCTTGATTATCTCTAGAATGCTATCCCCATAGGTATTCAGAACTCAACCTGTCCAAATCTGAACTCACTGCCTCTGTCCAAACCCTTTTATCCTATGACAATGTCTATAGTGGTAATCTCAAAGCTTATTCCATATCCAAATTGGAAACTAGAGAATTATCTTAGGCTCTTCTTTCTGTCCAATCATTGCCTCCTTCTCATTAATCACCAAGTCAATGGTTTTGAGCATTTAATATTTCTTGATTTCATTTCCTATAGTTCTACTCCATTTGTCTCCATCAGACTCCTCAGCTCATCTCCTTGCTTTCAAGTTTTACTCAAACTCCCCAATCCATCTAGAACATTTATTCTAAAATATGAATTTCATCTTATATAATAAAAGGCTAGTATGCAAATCAACCAAAAGGTGGAATGACCAGTTGCTATGATGCACACTGGCCACCAAGGGGCATATACTCAATGTATAAGCTGCCCCCTAGTGGTTAGTACACTCCATAGGGGGAATGCCACTCAGCCAGAAGCTGGCTCATGGCTGGTGAGTGAAGTGGTGGTGGTGGGAACCTTTCCTGCCTCTGTGGCAGCACTAAGGATATCTGACTGACAACTTAAGTGGGCCTAAGCCATCAGTCGGACGTCCCCCAAGGGCTCCAAGACTGCAAGAGAGTGCAGGCCAGGCTGAGGGAATATCCCAAGTGCACAGAATTTCATGCACCAGGTTTCTAGTAATATAATACTAGGTGTACCAATTAATAATAGTGGATTTTATAATCAATGAAAACACGATAATTTCAAGAACAACATCAAAAGTGCTTTATTCAAAGTAATGGCCATTGCTAGCTATACATTTTCCCATCTTTTAGGTAATTTGTGGATACCGTCCCAACAGAACTTGTTTTGAGGCAAACCATTTAGAGACCTAATTTTCCACTTCTTCGTATGTTTTGAAGTGCTGCTTAGAAAGTGCTTGTGCCATGGATCAGAACAAGTGGTAATCTGAAGGATTAAGGTCTGATGAATAGAGCAGATGGGTTAATATTTAGCAGGCAAGATCTTTGAACGTGTTTTTAACTGGTTTTGAAGTGTGTGATGGTGCATGATCATGAAGCAAAATTACTTTGTCCTGTCTTCTGAACATTCTGGTTGTTTCATGACCAAAGCATGGTTAAAATTGATTATTTGTTATTGATAGTGATCAGTATTAATGGTTTACCAGTTTTAGAAGCTTATAATACACTACACCTTCCTGATCCCACCAAACACAGAACATTGTCTTCTTTCCAAAGCCATTTGGCCTTGTAGTAAATGTTGATGGTTGACTTGGATCAACCCATAATTTTGTGTATTTGGGATTCTCAAAATAAACCCACTGTTCATTGCCAGTCACAATTAGATGCACAAAAGACTTTCTTTTGAGCTATTGAAGTAACATTTTACTGATCACTTTTTGGTTTTCCATTTTTATCTTTTGTTCAGTTGATGTGGCACCCATTTTCCTTCCTTTAAAATCTCTCCCATTTCTTGTAAATGATCGGAAATTGTTGGCCGAGCAACTTTTAATCTTTCTGCAAGTTATTTTTGAGTTTGACATGTATCTTCATCTAATAATGCTTGTAATTGTTGGTCTTCAAACTTTTTTGATTGACCTGCATGTTCTTTATCTTTCTCATAGAAACCACCACTTTTAAAGTCTTTAAACCAGCATTCACAAGTATCTTGAGATGGAGCATATTCACCATAAGCTTCCCAAAGTATTCAGCAACACTTCAAAATAAAGTAATGAATTAAAACTTCCTGCAAATGCTCTTTTTTTTTGGCACAAAATTCAACATTTTAAGTGTAAAAATATCTATTTTGTTAACACTTTCAGCAAATTTGACATAAAGTTTTGAAGCTTGTTGTCAATATAACAAAACAGCATAATATCAAATTGCACATATATTAATATATGTGTAACTCCAACTAGTGAAAAAAAATTCGCATTATTAACCAGTACACCTAATGTTTATCAATACAGTGGTACCTTGAGATACAAATTTAATTCATTCCATAATTTTGAGGCATGGGAAACTATGAGACGCTCGAGTCGGCGGTAAACTGGTGGGTTGTGTGCAGCCGGCTGATCCGCGCGATTACTCATATCTCCACTGTTGCTTGTATTTCAAAGCAAAAATTGCTCGCTCCACGGCTCATATCTCAAAAATCTCGTATGTGAGGGCACTCATATCTCGAGGTACCACTGTAAATTCCTATAACCTTCAGGATATAATCTACTTTCTTACCTTGGCATACAATCTCTTCAGGACCTCCCCCCTGTGCTCCATCAGAGGAAACCACTTTTTGAATGTACTGTGACATTTCTTGCCTCTTTGCCTGAACTGATCCCATCCTATCCTTTCTGATCCCTTTCTTTTTTCACCTGGTTACTCTTACGTACTTATTCTCTAAGAACTCAAAGGTCATCTTCCTTGGGAAGTACAATATTCAGAGGTTAACACAGGACACATGGATAACCCACTACTTTTCTGACAGTGCACATTTATCACATGTCATATCTCATATAACTAGTTACTAATTGGCATTTACTTAGGTCAGCTCTGTTGTTTATCTGTATGATGTTAGCAATTAACCCAACCACTGACACAAACTAAGTTCTCAGTACTTGAATGATTACTGTGATTGAATGAACTGATTGAATGAATGAGTGAGTAGATGACAGATATGAGGGGGATATAATTAGATTAGAGTCAGCCACTTTTCTTGATTACATCCTCATCCAACACACATGATGGAACTATTTATTATTAAGAAATAATTTATGTAAGCCTGGATATTGGAAGGGATGCATTTAAAGATTAAGTCAATATTAAGCTCATGGTGAGTGTGAGATCAGTTTGAGAAGGGAATAACTCTGCTTCTAAAAATTTGGGGAACATTTATTTATCAATTATTTCATAATTGAAAAAAAGAACTTTGTTAGAAATTTGTCTCAATATATTTGAGAAAATTTGCTTTCTTTATTATTTGCTACAAACTGTCCATCTCTGTTTGGATTCTTTCTAAATGATAATCATCTCTCCCTGGTAATACTGAGTATTTTCCTAAAAAATTCAAACTCGTTTTAATACTTTTCTAAGAAGGCATATTAGGAATGTCAATTTAATGTAAATAATTATGCTTTTTCAAAAGCCAAGTTAAGTCCTTTTGGAATATCTGCTATTTCCCATTATTCAAATCAATGCTTCTAGCATCTAACCATACTAGTAGATAATGTATTTGTAGGTGATAGCAAATTGAGCCAAATTTTCTACATTTATAAGCATTTGGTAGTAGCAATTAATGTTTCTAGATTTCTCATTTTGGATGATTCTACTTTGAAGGAGAGATTATTATTCTATTGATGGATTTTTTTCCTTTTGCATCTTCATAATATATCAAAAGTGCTGTTAAGGGGCTATTTCTAATATTATTATATACATGTGTGTATAAAAGTCATTTTATATTACTTTAAGAATACATACTCAGTGAAAGAAGAGCTCTGTAACTAACTTTTTGTCCTACTGTCTTTCTTTTCCAGACATAATAGGCTCTAAGTCATCTTCCTCCTTCTTCCCAGCTCATTTCTCCACCATACATCTTGAACCACCAACTGCTTAATTTTTTTACTTTATGCTCAATTATTTTTCTTCTGTTTCATAAGAAAGTAAAACTATTAGACCAAACACTTTTAACATTCTGCTATTAAATGGATAAATTTGTCAGTGACTATACTCTGTCTTCCTTCTTCCTTTCACAAAGTAGTAGGAGTTCATCCCCTCTAAGGCCTGACCTAGAGTCTTTGTCTAGAATCCTTCTCTCTATCAGTATTTAAATACACCTAAGACTGTCTCATCTTTTAACCTCACATTCTAGTCCAGCCTTTGCACTAACTCACTTTTGCTCTGGATCTAAATTTCTTTATAAGGTTGCATATATTCATTGTCTCTATTTCCTTCCTCCTGACCCAAATTTCTAAAAAACTAAAACATTTTAATTTCAACATATGTGTGAATTTATGCTTTATAAATATATACTGAATGGCTAGATTATTATGATCTCTGAATGCATAATAATTTGGCCACACAGTGTGTAGCCTATATAATAAAAGGCTAATATGCAAATTGCCCCCTCAACCAGGAGTTTGACCAGCAGGCAGGCCAGCCAATTGCCAATAACCCCTGGCCAGGGTGGCTGGACCCCACCCATGCATGAATTCATGCACTGAGCCTTAATACACACACACATTGAGTGGCCAGATTATTATGTGTTCAGAGATCATAATAATCTGGCCATTCAGTGTATACATAAACATATAATATAATTTTAATATTCATATATATAAAAGTATATGTAAATTGCATTTCCTTAGGGGAGAGAAAAATACCACAATCTTTTAATATTTCTAAAATGTTTCTGGAACTCTTTTCTAGTGCTTTGTAATTCCACCAACTTCTAGTTTTGCATTAACATCTCTGATTGCTGTCACTTACTCTGCAGGGACTTTACATGTTATTGTTCACTGGGGTTCTAGCACCTCTTCTCTTCTAACTCTGACCCCACTCTCTGGATGAGCCCATCCACATCTAAGCTTCAGTTTTTGTTTCTGTGATATGCCTCCCAAATCTTCAACTGGGAGTAGACCTCTTTCCTGAATTCTTTATTAGAATTCTCAACTGTCTCCTGGAAGTTACTGCACAGATAGATACTAGGAGATGATTCAAGCTCAGTGTGCCCCCAAATGGCCTCAATATATATTCTCCACAACTCTTTCCTCCCTCCTCAGTTCTCACTATTTTAGTAAATGACACTATGGTCCAAACCGGAAACTTGGAATTCTGATATACCTCTTTGCCACTCCTTCATTGTCACACCAATAACCAAGTCCCAGGAATCTGTTTCCTTTTATGCCCTGATTTATGCTCATTTCCTTCCACACACTAATAGACTGTTTGAGGCCACCAAAATTTATCTTCCAATTTACTACAATAATTTAATAGGTATCCCTGCAGTCTATTTTCCAATTTAGCACCAGAATGATTTTTTTTAAAGCAATGAGTTCCTGTTTCTCCCCTTTTGAAAATACTAAAGTCAATACTTTTACCATGACTTCAAAACTCTCCATGGGCACATGGAATATCATTCAGTGCTTAAAATAAATGAGTTATCAAGCCATGAGAAGACATGAAGGAACCTTACATATTTATCATATTACTAAATGAAAGAAGCTAATCTCAAGACTTCACACTATCTGATTCTAACTATACAACGTTCCAGAAAAGGCAAAACCATGGAGGCAGTAAAAAGATCAGTGGTTGTCAGGGGTTGGGGAGAGAGAGGAATAAATAGGCAGAACATAGAGGACATTTTAAGGTAGTGAAATTATTCCATATGATGGTATAATAGTGGATACAGATCATTATACATCTGTTAAAATCCATACTACTATCTAATCCCAGGGTCCATAAATACCGAAGGCTCAACCAACTGGAAGTCAATTTTCCAGTCAGGGCTAGGTTGCTGTGGTGATCCAGCACTGACTTCCAAAGGGGTTGCAGAGACAGGTCTGGAAAGAGAAGCAGAGTTTGATCTGTAGGCTCCATGGCAGTTGTTGATCTGCCCTTGCCAATATGTCTTTCTCTCCGATCCTGACCAGCAGCCGTGCTTCTCTTTCTCTCTGGGCCTCTGCAGGGGCTGATCAGCAGCCCTACCTCTCTGATCAGGCGTAGAGATGGGCCCGGAGATGTTGAATGGCATAGAAACTAACCAATCAGAACCAAAAATATGGGTGAACTGTGAGGAGCCAATGGCTGCCTAGGAGGTGGAGCTTTTGACACTGACTGGCATAGAAACTGACCAATCAGAACCTAATCTGGGTGAACTGCAAAGGCAGAAGCTAAGGTGGGGGCTGAAGAGGGGTTTTAAGGGCAACAGCTGTTTGATGTAAGGTGTAACAAAGCAGTTCAATTTTTAAATGACCAGTTTGGCAGTATAGTGCATATGGCTGGCTATCAGTCCAGATATAAGAATTATATATATTTTTGTCTCTCAAGAGCTTCTCCTCCAACTGAAAAAGGCTTCTTCCCTCACCCCATTTAAACAATCCTATCATATATAATATATCTATACTAATAAAAGGGAAATATGCTAATTAGACTGGGCCGACAGGCCATCTTCTGCATGTCTGACTTCCTTCTGGACAAAGCCATGGTGGTGAGGGCTGGGGCAGAGAGGGCAGTTGGGGGTGAGATAAGGCCATCAGGGGAAAGCAGTTGGGGGTGATCAAGAAGGCAGAGACAGTTAGGGGCAATCAGGCTGGCAGGGGAGAACAGTTAGGGGTGAGATCAGGCTAGCAGGGGAGGGCAGATGGGGGTAAGATCAGTCCAGCAGGGGAGAGCAGTTAGGGGTGATCAGGCAGGCAGAGAGATTAGGGGTGATCAGGCAGGCAGAGGTGTTAGGGGCAATCAG